>OZ018322.1:105331513-105469312 GCA_963969495.1 Ceratothoa steindachneri | reverse complement strand
CCTTCGACTATGCAGCCAGTTTTCGATCCAGTCACCTACAGCTCCGGCAATGCCTAGCGCTCGAACCTTTTTCAGCAATCGGCGGTGGGGCACCTTGTCGAAGGCCTTCTTCAAGTCGAGGTAGATGACATCCACCGCCTTCTCCCGGTCGTGCTCGCTGAACACGAAGTGGAAGAATTCCAAAAGGTTCGTTAGGCATGACCTGTGCCGCCGGGACCCGTGTTGGGAATTCCTCAATAGGTGGTTGGACTCGACGTGCTGCGTTATTTCGTCAACCAGGATACTTTCCATCAATTTTCCTACTACCGACGTCAGGCTGATCGGCCGGTAGTTAGATGGCTCGCTCGCGTTACCCTTTTTGAATATGGGGGTGACTTCCGCGTCTCGCCAGTCCTTTGGCACGCATCCAGTCTCGAGCGATTTCCTGAAGATCGAGCAGAGATGTGGGGAGACCTCATCTCGCACTTCCTTCAGCACCCGTGGTAAGAAGCCATCGGGCCCTGGCGACTTGTAGCGGTTCAAAGCGTCGATCTTTGAACGCACTGTCGTCTCTTAGAAGTGAGAGAGAGAGAGAGAGAGAGAGAGAGAGAGAGAGAGAGAGAGAAAGAGAGATAAGAGAGAGAGAGAGAGAGAGAGAGAGAGAGAGAGAGAGAGAGAGAGAGAGAGAGAGAGAGAGAGAGAGAGAGAGTGTTACAAGGAGTTACAAGGAAAGAAGGTACCCTAGGAGACCTTACGGTCCATTCAAAGAGGGTACCTTTGGACTAGCAATCGAGCGGGCACATGGCTGCTCAATTGTTTTGCGTCCCTAAACGGCCACTTTTCAAGACTTTGTCTAGTCTTGACTTGAACTGGTCAACAGATTCACTGTTGACAACTTCCACTGGAAGTGCGTTCCACATACCGCAGATACTGTAAGTGAAAAAATTTCCACACAGATTGCAGTTGTAACGCTTGAGTTCAAGTTTGAAGCCGTGATTGCGCGTTCTGTTCTCACTCAGTGTGAAAATATCCCGGTAGTCAACATTGTCGAACCCTCGAAGTATTTTGAAAACTTCGATGAGCTCTCCACGCAGTCTACGGGTTTCCAACGAGAACAGATCTAATTCCCTTAGTCTATCCTCATAACTTTTATGTCGGATAGAGGGAATCAGTTTGGTTGCCCTAGCTTGTACGCGTTCCAACCTTGCGATGTCCTTTCGAAACGAAGGACTCCAAAATTGTACGGCATACTCCAGGTGCGGCCGAACCAGGGAGTTGTACAGACAAAGTACTATCTCCCTGTTACGGTATCCAAACTGGCGCTTTATGTAGCCTAACATCCTTTGGGCTTTCTTCTCTGCCTCGATGCACTGTTTCGAGAACTTGAGGTCGCTAGTGATAGCAACACCCAAGTCCTTCTCAGTGTCACTCGATTCAAGAGCAGTGCCCTTAAGGATATAATGAGATTTGGGATTTCTGTGGCCGATATGCATTACTTTGCATTTGTTCACGTTGAAAGGCATTTGCCACGTGTCCGACCACTCCCCAATCTTCCAAAGATCTTCCTGCAGGCGGGCAGTATTTCCATCCTTTGCAACGTTCATACCAAGCTTGGTATCGTCGGCAAATTTGGAAATCTTGGCAACCATGTCACCGTCCATGTCGTTGACGTAGATGATGAATAGTAGTGGTCCCAGGACAGAACCTTGAGGCACTCCGCTAGTAACGGGCACCCACTCAGAAGCCTGTCCATTCACCACCACCCGTTGCCGTCTGCCACTTAGCCAGTTCTCGATCCAGCCGGCTACTTTTCCGTCTATGCCCAGCGCTCGCACTTTCCGGAGAAGGCGGCGGTGTGGTACCTTATCAAAGGCTTTCTGAAAGTCTAAGTAAACCACATCCACCGCCTTGTCCCGATCGTGCTCATGAACACAAAGTGGAAGAATTCCACAAGGTTCGTCAGGCATGACCGTTGTCTTCGGAAGCCGTGCTGGGAACTCTTCAGTAGCAGGTTTGACTCTAAATAAGACGTTATCTTGTCCACTATCATGCTTTCCATGAGTTTACCGACTATCGAAGTCAAACTGATGGGTCGGGAAGTGCGTGCGCAGGCCATAGACGGCAAGGTAGCTGGCTAAATGACAGACGGCAATGCGTAGTGGTGAATGGTCCGGCCTCTGAATGGGCGCCCGTTATCAGCGGGGTGCCTCAAGGTTCTGTCCTGGGACCACTACTATTCATCATCTACGTCAACGACATGGACGGTGACATGGTTGCCAAGATTTCCAAATTTGCCGACGATACCAAGCCTCACGCCAGTCTCTAGGAACGCACCCGGTCCCGATTGACATGTTAAATATAGCGCACAGATGTCGTGATACTTCATCGCACACTTCCTTCAACACCTTGGATAGAAACCCGTCCGGTCCGGGGGACTTATTCGTCTTTAGGTCAGCGATCTTTTTCTTTATTTCTCCTTCGGTGAAGTCCAGTACCTCCAGCTTTTCACCCGAGTAGGAATCCGTCGACTGCGGAATGGGACCACACTCTTCAGTAAACACTCAAGAGAAGTTGTCGTTGAGGAGGTTAGCATTTTCTGCATCTGAATGCTTGAATGTCCCCTCCTCATTCCTCAAAGGGCCAATCGTTCGACGGATTGGTTTACGGCTGTTTACATATCCAAAGGACTTGGGATTCTCTTTACAGAGTCTCGCCACTCGGAGTTCCTCAGTACGCTTAGCCGCCCTTATGCTGGACTTCACTCTCCTGGCTAGCCTCCGGTACTCGTCAGTCACCCGAGAGCTTCGATTGCCGGTACACATTTCTCTTCTCCCTAAGCAGTTGGCCGATTTCTCGATTAAACCACTTTGGTTGAACAGAGGACCGACGGGAGCATTTCAGAGGGATGAAACGCGATTGAAGACTCATGAATGTGGTTTTGAAACTATTCCAAGAGTCTTCAACAGCCACGCGTCAGTCAGTCCCGCGCGTAGACCTGCGAAGTCTGCTCTTCTCAAATCCAGTTTCCTTGATTTACTAGTTGCAGGCTCTGCCTTGGGGACTTTGACTACAAATCTAATTAGTCGGTGGTCACTGCCACCGAGCTCTTCGCCAACAGAGAGGTCCTCAACGATGTCATCCTCAGAGGTGAAAACCAAGTCGAGGATATTGTCTCCTCTCGTTGGCTCTCTCACCCATTGAGTGAGGAACTCGTTGTTCGGGAACTCCAGGAGTAGTGCGTTCTCGCCACAGGGTTCTCTGGTTTCCCAGTCAACTTGTGTGTTGAAATCTCCCATGACGATACACACTCTGTTTTCGACAAGTTCTCCTAGTAGCTGGTACATATCTCTGTCCTTTTCAACGAGTTGGGCAGGAGGTCTATAAAGCACCAGGGTCCAGAATTTGGCAGGACCTATCTCTAGGTCAACACCTAGTAGTTCATGGTCGGATACGATGTTGCAATCCGTCGAGTTGAGAGTATCCTTGACATACAACATCACACCGCCACCCTCTCTGTCAGGCCTATCTTTCTGGAAGAGCTGGTAACCGGGAATCGTGAATTCACTTTCAAACTCTCGGCTTGAGGTTTTAATCCACGTCTCCGTTATGGCCACCATCTCAGGTTCCTCTGTTGCTACGAGGCCACGGAGCTCAAGAAACTTATTCCTGATTGACCTCGCGTTGATCAGAAGAACTTTGAGGGAGTCCCCCAGTGTAGGACTCCCTACGCTCTTCCGTTTCCCGGCTTCTTTTGTGTGGCAGTACCCCTCTTTGCCACATCTAAGAACGTCGTTCCAGGAGTGACACGGGCATACTGTCTTATGTCCGCCTTCACTCTGGGTCGGACGCTCCTCTGCGTCCGCTCTACGGCATCCTGGATTAAGTTACAGAGTACAGCCTTTCCCTTGAATGAAAGGTGCACTCCGTCCCTTTGGTAAAGGTCGTTTCGACCGTAAAAGATGCGGTAAGGGTCCAGAAAGCAGACCTCTTCCGCCGTACAGAAGTCGGACAGGCGTTGGTTCAGGGTCACATTCTTGAGTGAGCTGTCCGGCTAGGACCTCTTCTTGGGAGCATCCCTACAACGACCCGTTTGCAAGTTCTCAATCCGCAGTCGTCCACGGCTCCCATGACCGTGTTGAGAATTTTCTCGCTGGGGCCTACTTTGCCTCCTCGGAGGTAGAGGTCATTTCCACTCACCATTAGGGCAACGACTGAATTCTCGGAGATCTGAGATTTCTCAGCCTCTACCCTGATGGAGTAGTTTCCCCGTCCTGGCTGGCAGCATACATCCACACTAGTGCGAAGGCGGGCCACTAGCAGGGGCTGCAAAACTTGTGCTTGGGAATCGCCCACAAGGGTAACCCTCGGACATTTCCGTGCAGAGGTTTGAGGCTTTTCTTGCGGAAGCGAACTCTCGGTTCCCTCTTTCTTCTCCATCTTATTTTTCTTATTCATCTCCCCCTCCCTATCTTCCTTTGTTATATACTCTTCTGTTTTTATCTTTTCTTCCTCTGCTTCAACTTTCTCTTTTTCAGCTTCTACTTTATCTTCTGTTTCTTTCCCTTCCTTTTCTTTTTCTTTGAGGGTTTATCCGTAGCATGCGGACCTAGCTCTGGGGGTAATACTGCAGATGCAGTGTTTAGTACAGGGCTTGACGTTAGCTCTGCTATTCTGACCTCTAGCCTGCGAATCAGTGCGGCGTGTTCTAATTCGAGGCTGTTTATTTACTCCTCCAACTTCCTGGATCTTTCCTCGGAAGCCCTGCATGTTTCTTTTAGCTCCTTGATTTGGCCTTTTAGAATACAGTCGGTGCAGGAAAAGGCCGGGTGGCATTTTGAAAAACACCCCTCCGGAAAGTCCACGCACCACTTATCTATGTGGCATATTGCGCACGTGTATCTTAGAGCTCCTGGTCCTTTGTTGCCGGTCATTTTGAACACTTTCTCTCTTTCAATACTTTGCGACCAATAAATGATAAAAAAGGGGGAGGTTGGTGAGTTCTCCCCGCGTGAGTCGCTCCCGCCTATTGATCGGAGTCGTTTCGGAGTCTTCCAGAATGCACGCTCCATGTGCTGCTGTTCGTCCGACCGAGTCGTCAAGCCTCGGCGTGCCGTGGCTCCCAACCAAGCAGCGCAGACGGTCCCCGAAGGGGCCATCGATTTCTCACCAGGTGAACAACAACGAAGCACGCCCCTTACTAAACTCCTATTAGTTCCCTTCACAACGGCCAGGATCTCGGAGCAGCGTTCAATGGATATCCCGCCCCACCAAGAGACTCGACCCAAGGCTTTTTATTGGCCTGGCAACCAACCTGGAAACAAAGGGCCGTCACCTCGGACCGATGCTACCAGAGACACCCGTCAACGGGCACTGGGAACGGTCAATAATTACGCGCCAGGGAAGGGGTTAACGGGGCACTACCCTCATCCCATTCATCGTGCACCAACACCTAGGACACCTCTAGTCCTAGTCTCTCGCAACCAGTGAGCGTCGATTGGCGTTGTTTATAGAGGTTCCAAAGCCTCTCTTCTGACGCGTGAGGTAGCTGCCAGGTCCTTATATGTAGATAGAGGGAAAAAAGGGGAAGGAGTGACATGATAGGAGTAGGCTTTTTTTTGTTTGTTTTTCTGTTTGTATAAGTGGAAGAGATAGGATGAAAGTAAAAAGGGAGAATGATAGAGTAGAAACAGGAAGGAATGACGCACTTCGTCTGGAACCTCGTTTTCGACCAAATCGACAAGGGAAGCCCCACCAGGGGTACCCAGACGAGGTAACCCCACCGACATAGCTCAAAAAGTCAAAGGTACACACAAGCTCTCTTCCACGAACAAGGGGGCGTCACCTCTCCCTCTACTTTCTTTATGAGAGAGAGAAAGAGAAAAAGAGAGATAGAGAGAGAGAGAGAGTAACAAGGAAAGGAAGTACTCTAGGAGACCTTACGGTCCATTCAATGAGGGTACCTTTGGACTAGCAATCGAGCAGGCACATGACTGCTCAATTGTTTTGCGTCCCTAAACGGCCACTTTTCAAGACTTTGTCTAGTTTGACTTGAACTGGTCAACAGATTCACTGTTGACAACTTCCACTGGAAGTGCGTTCCACTTACCGCAGATACTGTAAGTGAAAAAATTTCCACACAGATTGCGGTTGTAACGCTTCAGTTCAAGTTTGAAGCCGTGATTGCGCGTTCTGTTCTCACTCTGTGAAAATATCCCGGTAGTCAACATGTCGAACCCTCGAAGTATTTTGAAAACTTCGATGAGCTGACCACGCAGCCTACGGGTTTCCAACGAGAACATATCTAGATCCCTTAGTCTATCCTCATAACTTTTATGTCGGATAGAGGGAATCAGCTTGGTTGCCCTGGCTTGTACGCGTTCCAACCTTGCGAAACGAAGGACTCCAAAATTGTACCGCGTACTCCAGGTGCGGCCGAACGAGGGAGTTGTACAAAAAAAAGTACTATCCTTGTTACGGTATCCTAACTGGCGCTTTATGTAGCCTAACATCCTTTGGGCTTTCTTCTCTCTTCTTCTCTACCTCGATGCACTGTTTCGAGAACTTGAGGTCGCTAGTGATAGTTACACCCAAGTCCTTCTCAGTGTCACTCGATTCAAGAGCAATGCCCTTAAGGATGTACTGAGATTTGGGGTTTCGGTGGCCGATATGCATTACTTTGCATTTGTTCCCGTTGAAAGGCATTTGCCACGTGTCCGACCACTCCCCACTCCTTTGAAGGTCCTCTTGGAGGCGGGCAGTGTTCCCCTCCTTTGCCACATCGATACCAAAGCTTGGTGTCGTCGGCAAATTTGGAGATTTTGGCAACCGTGTCTCCGTCCATGTTGTTGACATAGATAATAAGCAGTAGTGGTCCCAGGACAGAACCTTGAGGGACACCGCTAGATACGGGCGCCCATTCACTACCTCTCGTTGCCGTCTGTTACTTAGCCAGCTCTCTATCCAGCCTGCTACCTTGCCGTCTATGCCCTGTGCACGCACTTTCCGGAGAAGGCGGCGGTGTGGTACCTTATCAAAGGCCTTTTGGAAGTCAAGGTAGACAACACCCACCGCTTTATCCCGATCATGCTCACTGAACACGAACTGGAGAGTTACAAGGAAAGGAAGTACCTCAAAGGCCTTGCGGCCCATGTCAAGGAGGCACTTTTTGCGGTTTCGATTCTTAGCATGTACTAATTACTTGCTATGAGATCATCAACTTTTCAAATATAATTTGTCAAGTCTACTCTTGAACTGTTCGACACTGCTACTCTCAACTACTCCCGCTGGTAGTTTATTCCATGTGTCGCAAATGTCATATGTGAATGACTTACCCACCGGAATGGTATTGAATCTGGGCAGCTCCACCTTCCATCCGTGATTTCGAGTCATATTCCGGTTGAGGGTGAAGAACTTGGTGGACTCGACATTTTCAAATCCTTTCAAGATTTTAGAAGTCTCTATTAGACGACCGCGCAGTATTCGAGTCTCTAACGAATAGAGATCGAGCTCTTGCAGTTTTTCTTGGTATGACTTGTTCCTTAGCGATGGGATCATTTTCGTGGCCCCGGCTTGCACCTTTTCCAGACGATCGATGTCTTTTCGACATATGAGGAGACCAGAACTGAACAGCGAACTCTAGGTGAGGCCCCACCAGCGATTTGTACAAAGGCAAAACAACCTCTTTTGTCCGAAAGCTGAATTGCCTCTTGATGTAACCCAACAAGTGGTGAGCCTTTTTCTTCACCTGTAAGCACTGCTTAGACAATTTGAGATCGCTGCTAATCAGCACACTTAAATCCTTCACGACATCAGTAGACTCAAGACGCATACCTTGTAGCTCGTAACCTGACCGGGGGTTCGCATACCCGATGTGCATCACCTTACACTTGTCTAAGTTGAAAGGCATCTGCCACTTGTCAGCCCACTCGCCGATCATCTGTAGGTCATCCCTCAACATCTCTATGTTTTCGGGATTCGCTACGTTAGCTCTAAGTTTTGTGTCATCGGCAAATTTCGCTAGACGACTCACCAGTCCTTCATCTATATCGTTGATGTAGATGATGAATAAGAGAGGGCCTAGCACGGAACCTTGAGGGACTCCGCTCGTTACTGACGACCACCGAGAGGTTTGGCCTCCGATGGTAACCCTCTGTCGCCTGTCCGACAACCAACTTTCTAACCATTTTGCGACCTTTCCTCTTATTTCCAGGGCATGTACTTTCGCCATCAGTCGGCGGTGGGGGACTTTATCGAAAGCCTTTTGGAAATCCAAATAAAGTATGTCCACCGCTCGACTTCTGTCAAACTCACTCATTATACCATGGAAGAATTCAAGCAAGTTCGTGAGGCACGAGCGCTTTCTTCGGAAGCCATGCTGTGTGTCTCTCAACAGGTCGTGAGACTCTAAATGATTCATTATCCTATCCCCTATGATGCCTTCCAGTACTTTGCCCACGATTGAAGTGAGACTTATTGGTCCGTAGTTTCCTGCGGTGCCATGGTCCCCCTTTTTATGGATCGGGGTGACATTTGCCATACGCCAGTCTGCAGGTACTTCGCCACTGTCGAGCGATGAGTTGAAGATCTCAGAAAGATGAGGGTTCACCTGATCTTTCACCTCACGCAGTACTCTTGGCAAGAAGGTGTCAGGACCTGGGGATTTATACGCTTTTAACTGACCTAGCCTCCTAGCAACCTCTTCGGAAGTTGTAGTTATTGCTTCTAGTGATTCTAACTCGCGATCTATCACTATCGGCGGTCTGCGTATCTCTCCGCCCCTTTCCCTCGTGAAAACCGAGAAGTAGTCGTTGAGTAAGCCAGCTATTTCCTCATCTGAATCCTGGAGAACGCCGTCCGCGTCCCTCAGGGGTCCGATGCGTCGGCGTACTGGTTTTCGGCTGTTCACGTACGCGAAGAACTCCTTGGGGCTCTTTTTGGAGAGAGAGGCTACACGAATTTCTTCGTTATACTTAGCCGTGCGCACTAGTGCCTTAACTGTTCTACTATGGGTCACATAAGCTTCATGGTGCATCGCACTACTATTCCTCTTCCATGCTCTGTGCGCTGACTTTCTAGCTTTAATAGCACTAGCGATTTCTTGAAAAAAACACCTAGGCTGAATGCTCGCTAGTCTGACAGCCTTCGTAGGAACGTACTCGGCCTAACGATCCATAAAACGATTCTTGAAGTCGTTCCATTTGGAATTCGTCCCGCCTTCGTTAGTTGGTTCCATCTGGCCAAGTGCCCCCCGAAGCCCATCGAAGTCTGCACGTCTGAGATCCAAATTACGTGCTCGTTCATTAGTACCTTGCGTACAGGGAGCACGTACTCCAAACCTTACCATCTTATGGTCACTACCACATAGGCACTCATCCACTGACAGGTCAGAGACGAGGTCATCTTCAGTGGTAAATATTAGATCTAGAACGTTGCCCCCTCGGGTAGGCTCGCCGACCCACTGAGTCAGAAAGTTGCTGTTAGCAAAGTCTACAAACCACGATGCTTCTCCGTCGCCCGTTCGGTCACTCCAGTCGACTCGGCAATTGAAGTCCCCTACCAGCAGCGAGGGAGGGCCGCCTAAGAGACAGTTTTTGGTACAGGTCTATAACAACCTCTACCGTCCGATGAGGAGGTCGATAGGCCACTATGAACCTGTACATTGTATTGTCGACCTTGATGTCGACTCCTACTACCTCATGCTCTGGGACAGTTCTGCATTCGATGGGAGATAGATGGACCCGTACATACACCTGAACTCCACCATCTTCCCGGTCAGCGCGATCCTTATGGAAGGTCGCATAACCGGGTACTCCAAACTCACCTATGAAGTCCCTGGTGTCTGCACGAATCCAAGACTCCATGACGGCCACTTTTTCAAGCATCTCTGATGACATCAGTGCTCTAAGCTCGCAGAACTTGTTCCTTATTGAGCGGGCATTAAATAGAAGAACTCTTAGGGGGCGTCCGCTAGCCCTACTGCCACCTCCACTTCTCCGTTTCCCGACGGTTCGTCGTGCGTCCTCCCGTCCGAAGCTGGATTCGTAGGCTGACCATCACCCACTTCCGCCCCCTCCTCTGTATCGACGGAAGGATTGGGTGCTGGGTGCTCGACCTCGGCTGCCGAGGGCGCTACTTCGTGGGATTCTCCCACTCGGGTCTCAGTCATCCTTCCCCCTACATCGGATTTCTTTACCCAATATATACCGCGGCGGATGAGCTTACGAGCACACCTCTTCTACGGACAGACAGGTGAGTGCCATCCTCACTAAACAGCCCTAACCAACCGTAGAATTCGCCGAAGGAGTTGACGAAACATACGCCCATTCCTGATAGGATTTCACCTAGCCTCCAATTTATGCTCAGAGCCTTTTGGTTGGCCAAGGCACCCCCGGAGCGTCTCGGTATGATCCCAACGGCGATTAGTTTTGATGTTATTTCTTTCAACGAGGCTGCTAAACTTCTGACATATTCGATGATGCGCTCAGTAAAGCCTGTAGAGCATCCCCGTAGGAACAGGTCGTTTCCACTGGCTTGGGCCACTACCGGCGTATCTTGATGTCCTAGTCTAATCTTTTAACTTATTTTATGATCTCTCGCGTATTCTTACCTGTTAGGCTACATAAGCGCCACATTTCCTCTCGCATCCCGTTTGGCCGATTTGTCAGACCCCTCACTTGAGAGTCTCCGATAACGATTGGAGACTCCCGGCCCGAGTCTATTTGATGTTGAGACTGGTGTCGGTATCGAAACCTCTCTCGGTCTATGGGCCCCCCTTCTGACAGGAGTGAAGCCATCATGACTTACTCCTTCGGTAACGGCTACGCCGGAACCATCATTATTCGGGGAAAGTGAACGATTACAATTGTTTTTCTTTTTCTTCTTCTTCACTTGGCCACTCGTCTCTCCGGGCACTGGCGATGCAGTGTTGCCATTTTGATTTGAGTGGCTTTCCGGCATTTGGAGTTGACTGGGTCGACAATCTTGCAGCCAATTCTGCGACCCTATCCTCGAGACGGCTAAGCTTGCGCACCTGCTCTGACTTCATAGTCTCTATTTTCATCTCGAGTACTCGAGCTCTCTCGTCCGAAGCCCTATAGAGATTGTATCTCCCTACAGTAGGCCAATGCTTCTTGGACCTCACCCTTCAGGATGCAAGCGGTGCAGACACTGCCCGGGTGGCATTTCAAAAAACACCCCTCCGGGAAATCCACACACCACTTATCCTTCTGGCACGTTGCGCATGTATATTTTAGAGCACCTGGACCTCTCTTTCCTGTCATTCTGAAAGCTTTATACTTAAACACTTTACGACCAATCAATAAGAATAAAGGGGGGTTGGTGAGTTCTCCATGCGTGAGTCGCTCCCGCCTATCGATCAGAGGCGTTTCGGATCTTTCAGAAGGCACGCTCCATGTGATGCTGTTCGTCCGACCGAGTCGTCAAGGCTCGGCGTGCCGTGGCTCCCAACCAAGCAGCACAGACGGTCCCCGAAGGGGCCATCGATTTCTCACCAGGTGAACAACAACGAAGCACGCCCCGTACTAAACTCCTACTAGTTCCCTTCGTGACTGCCAAGATCTCGGAGCAGCGTTCAATGAATATCCCGCAACACCAAGAGACTCGACCCAAGGCTAATTGTTGGCCTGGCAACCAGCATGGGAACAAAGGGCCGTCACCTCGGACCAATGCTACCAGAGGCACCCGTCAACGGGGACTGGGAATGGTCAATAATTATGCGCCAGGAAAGGGGTTAACGGGGCACTACCCTCATCCCATTTAGCGTGCCCCAACGCCTAAGACCCCTCAAGTCCTAGTCTCTCGCAACCAGTAAGCGTCGATTAGCGTTGTTTATAGAGGTTCCAAAGCCTCTCTTCTGACGCCTGATGTAGCTGCCAGGTCCTTATATGTAGATAGATGAAAAAAGGGGTAAGAGTGACATGATAGGAATAGGGATTGTTTTTTTGTTGCTTTTTTCTTTTTGTATAAGTAGAAGAAATAGGATTAATGTAAAAAAAAAGGGAAGGATAGAGTAGGATAAAAAAAGACGCACTTAGTCTGGAACCTAATTTCCGACCAAATCGACAAGGGAAACCCTGCTAGGGATACCAGAAGATAGGTACCCCCGCCGACATAGCTCGAAAAGTCAAGGGTACGCACAAGCTCTCTTCCTGCGACAAGGGGGCGTCACCTCTCCCTCTACTTAGAGATATAGAATGGGATATATATATATATATATATATATATATATATATATATATATATATATATATATATATATATATATAGAGAGAGAGAGAGAGAGAGAGAGAGAGAGAGAGAGAGAGAGAGAGAGAGAGAGAGAGAGAGAAAGAGAGCGAGAGTGAGAGTGAGAGCGAGAGCGAGAGTGCTCGATCGTGTCATCCAACATCGGAACTAGAAAATTAAAACAATATTTACAGGAGTGACAAGACTTTCGGATCACCCTGCAACTCTCCGATTCTGACCTGATCGACAGGAAGCATGGAATTGTGTTTAGGCTAACATCATTAGCAGAATAATAAATGTTTTCAATGTAGGAAGTTAATTCATCTATCTTTGAAATTCCACTGGCTAAAATAATTATTTAGAGGAAAACTGTGGAATTTGTTGCGAGAATAACACCCACACCCGTAGAGTGAATATGGACGATGAAGTGATTGTAATCAAAATGCCACTTAGAGAATGTAAACACACTGCCATCTGCTGATTAAATACAAGGCAGAATTTAGATTTAATCATTTGTATGATAAGGAGAGTAGTGACAGAGTGGAATAATCGCAGACGAGGGGGGAGGGGGATTTTCCGTCTTTGTGAGGTACTTTCAAAACATTCCGAATTAAGCGTTAGAAGCTATCGCAAGGTTAGACTATGGCATTTGAGGCTCGTAGTGTGAGTAATGGCTGCAGGTTAGATTTTGGACCAAATAACTGGCGCAAACTACTCACAAAAAATTCAGGTATAAACGCTGGTCTGGTCGCCCAGTCCTCGCGGACTATTTTGGTGTAAATCACCCCCCCCCCCCTTGGCCACATCTTCTGGTGGTGGGGTCGCAAAAGCCTTATACCCCGGGAAGGCGGGCAGGGGGCATGCGCCCAGCATGGTCTCCTGCAAAAATATAGCTAATGGGGAACGGGACGAGCCTCCGATACTCTTCGCAGTTGGCCCGGAGTCCGCGACAATTCCATTGAAGGAATATGCCCTCCAGGCCTAGCTCGGAGGAGACGCGGGGGCATCTTCTAAGAGAAAACCCTGACGGGAATGGACGTACGCTTCCCGGAGGACAATGCGATGAAGGTGCTGTCGCCTTCGAGGACTTATAGGGGAAGGTTGGGCTCGCCATGCGAGTCTTTTCCTCCCTCCGCCTCGGAACCTTAGGTGAGGTGGGCGGCTTCGGAGGCGGGGGGACGGGAAGCTCTCTTGTCGAGGATCCGCTGTCTTCAAGCCACCCAGCCTACCACTGGGTGTGAGCGAAGGAGCCGAATGCCTCTTTAGAGCTGCCTTCATTGGGGGGAGGCTTCCTATATATTTTTTTTAATAAGAATGAAAGACAAACGTAAATAATGTCTTATGTTTTGGAAATATATATATTTTTTTTAAATGAGGAGAATATTAGTCTTCGTTCTAAATAAAGATAAAACTTTTATTGGTTATAAAAACAATGTCAAAGGATCTCATTAAAAGTTCTATATAAAGGGTTGTTCCATTAAGACGGATCGAATTTAGCAGTAAATAAAAGTGTTATTGATGAAAATTTATTGATTTCACTATTGAATCAAGCTATTTGAGTCATGGCAATTATGTGTGAAAAATAATATCACCTAATAATAATAATGCCGCCAAGGCTTCGGCGGAACACCTCCACTCGATGGTCAAAATTTTTGATGACGTCTCTGCATAGTTGCTCCTCGATCTCACCAATATGCCTTATTATCTCATCCTTCAGCTGTTGAATTGTTGTTGGCTTGTTGGCATAGACCTTACTTTTGAGATGACCCCAAAGGAAGAAATCTAAAGGGGTCAGGTCACACGATCGTGGTGGCCAATTGACCTCGCTGTTTCGAGAGATGATGCGACCTGGGAACTTCTCATTCAATAAAGCCATTGTTGCATTGGATGTGTGGCATGTGGCGCCGTCCTGTTGAAACCACAAATCTTCGTCATCCATAGAATTCAATTCAGGCCATAAAAAGTTGGTTATCATGGCACGGTATCGCTGGCCTGTCACCGTAACAGAATTTCCGGCATCATTTTCGAAGAAATACGCCCTAATGATTTCGCTAGCAAAAAATGCACACCAAACAGTGACCTTTTGTGGATGCAGTGGCTTTTCAACTATCTTCCTGTGATTTTCATCAGCCCAAATGCGACAATTCTGCTTATTAACGAATCAACCAAGATGAAAATGGGCTTCATCACTAAGGATGATTTTTTGCGAAAAATCACCATCGGCTTGTCTTTGCTCGTGCACCCAATTGACGAATGTACGGCGCTCAAATGGTCAGCAGTCTTCAGTTCTTGTGTCAATTGAATTTTGTAAGCGTGTAGAGACAAATCTTTTGTCAAAATTCGATGCAACGTTGTTGTGGAGAGGTTCAATTCCTGCGTTCGATGGCGAATAGAGGTGTCTGACTGGATCTTCGGCCACATTCTCACGCACTGCAGCAATGTTTTCAGCTGAACGGCGTAAACGAGCACGCAATGGCGTTTTCTATCTGCTACCGACCCTGTTCGTTTGAATTTACAAACAATTTTCCCAATTGCACTCTCGGTTGGTCGATTATGTTGACTAAAAAAATCGCGAAGTGCCCGAAATGCGTTTCTGTTTGAACGTCCATTTTTGTAATAGGCTTCGATAACTTTAACAGGTTGTTCAATTGTTAATCTTTCCATGGTTGAAATTGGCAAAGACTGAAGTTGTTAAATCTGAAAGAAAAAGAAAAAAAATCATTAGACGCTTAAACTTAATTCACATTTAAAATCGGTCCAAGTTATTGGAACACCCGTTACATGTGATATTTTTAATTTCTAATAGTTAATTTAACTAGAAATTTATCTGGAATTTACTGGTAATTAAAGATTTTCCCGAGAATTTATCGATAAAAATATTGTCGGTAATTTCCGACCCCTACCCACGGCGATGAGGTTGCCGGAGAACTCAAGGCCTCATCAACCCACCTAAACTACTCGACTGACACAGAAAAATCAGTAATTTCCTGAGATTCGGACCACCGTGCCCGTGCCAAGCACCACCTAGGCCGGCTCTCGGGCGGAGACGGCTCAGAAAATGATATTTGAATGTGAAAGTGATCACTACCATGGAGGTCATCGACCCCCCTCCCCCAAATCAGGCTGTGCATCAGAAGAGCACAAAGATAGATCGAGGCAGGAAAATGAAGCGGTCGTCGGGCAGTGATGAGAAAACTCATCCACATTTAGGACGCCTCTCTCCAGAGGCTAAGCTGGGGCTGGACGGAGCATTGAGTCCCGTCAGCATAGCAGCCAGAAAGCAAATTGCCGCGCCCTTTACGGGGAGGAGATAACAGATTTCTGGAAGAATTTCTGTTCTGTAATGCCTTGTCAACAACGGCGCAGGAGAAGAAATCTTTGTTATGGTGGAGAAGTGTTTTCAAGAAATATAACATAAGACTGGATAAACTGTTTGGCTGTGTGTACTGATGGATCGCCATCTGTGATGGGAAGTTGAGCAGGTTTTGTCACTTGGGTCAAAGGAGAAAATCCTCTCAATGTCTCCACCCACAACTCCATGTTGTGCTGAATGATATTATCCAAATTGTGAATTTTATAGAGGTCACAGATCAGAGCTTTGAATACACACATTTCCTGTAAAATGTGCGAAGAGATGGGATCACATCAGCAGGATTACTTTTCCACTCTGATGTCCGTTGGCTGTCTTGAGGCCACATCCTTGGATGGATTATTGAGCTTAAACCTGAAATAGAAGGTTTTTCTCTAAAAGAAGAGGCATAAGATAGCTGACTTTTTAAAGATGCTGTTTGGGTGGCAAAGCTAGCATATTTAGGCAGTATCTTCAGGCACTTGAATGAATTGAACTCAGACATGCAAGGCCAAAATCAAATTATGGTAGCCATCAGTGGAAAAAATAACATCATTCAAGAAGAAACTCACTTTGGAGAGAAAAATAAGCCACCAGAAAACCAGCTTCTTTTCCAGAACTGAGTGTAATGCTGCATGCAAGATTCATCAGAAATAGAGCTTACTGACATTAAATTGTCTTTCCAAGATCATTTGCAGAGGCTTCAGGAGGAAATGGACAAATATTTGCCAGAAAAGGTTGATGTATGTAACACAGCTGGGTCAGGAATGTGTTTGGTGCAAACGTCAGTGATGTTGGAGATATCCCAGGATTTCAAGAACTTTTAGATCTCTAGCAAAATCAGGTGCAGAAGCAATGTTTTGAAAGTCTCATACTCTGAATTCTGGGCTCAACTGAAGGATAAGCATATTCTGATTCATGAGGCTGAAAAATCTCACTTCCATTTCCCACAACACCTCTGTGAACAAGGATTTTCAGCTCTTGTGACAATCAAAACTAAAGCAAGGAACCATCTGGATCCTCATCATGATCTGCGCTGTTCTCTATCTATCAACATCAAGCCAAATCTGGAGAAGCCTCTCCATAATATGAAGGAACATCACAGTAGTCAATAAAATATTTTTCATTTATTCAATGGTCTACTTGAAATATTATTTCAACCCTGACGGTCGCTGGGGAAAATCAATTTGTGTTCATGGTCACACCCCCCCAAAACCCAAAAGTTTGGGTAGCACTGTTTTAAATCCTCGGGGGCCCGAGCTATCTGAGAAGCTTGCACCGGGGTGGACTCAAATTTGGTGTTTGGTACCAAGCCTGGGCTCAACCCCGTGGAAGATCCTGCCATCTGGGGCAGGGTCACCTCCCGGACCATGTCCATTTCAGAGGGGGGCTCCATGTGGCTTCCCCCCACCTCTAAGCCATCAGATCTCATTCAAGGTACTTTTTGTAATCATCTGTCCAGCAAACCAACATCCATCAGGGAAGAGAAGGGGGTAGGCACACCAACTCCATGAAACTGTAGATGGGGCCAACCAATACCACCTCCAGAGAAGGCCTTTTATGGGGGTAGCCATTATGATAATAATAATTAATATTAAATTACTAATAAATTAATACCTACTAATCATAATCAATAAATATAATACATAAATAATATATCATAAATACTAATGACATAATAATAATAATAATGCTAATGATAAATAACAATACTAATAAAAAGGTAAAGTAGTGCTGCAAGGGGAAAATTTATCAACCTCTCCCAGGCCCCATCATGTCAACCAAGTGACAGGACCTCCCTAATTTACACCCAGGCCACAAGGATATGCAGCTCCTCCAGGTACGAAGTATAACAGGCTACAGTTGGGGCTCAGGTGAGGGAGGGAGACTCTCCATATCTTGTGAGTCTCTGGGGGCCAGTGCCACCTGGATGGCATTGTAGAAGGGTGGACTCAAGGTCAGTGTCTGGCACCGAGCTACAGTAGTTTTGCCTCCTTGGAAAATCCTGCCATCTAGAGCAGGGTCACCTCCAATCCACCATGCCCCCAGAGGTGTCAGGTCTCCGGACTGGGCCCCTTACTGGTGTTGGCATGCCAACCTGCATAGGGAAGATAGAGGGAGCAGGCATGCCCATTCCCATCAATGTGAAGACAAACCTTGGGTCTGCAAGGTACGTTGGTAAGGCCCAGTGGTGATGCCACCTATTACCACTCTAAGGGGGTTTTGAGTGATCTAACCAGGGCAGAAGGAACAGGGACCAAAGTGGCATATCCTATCTTGCCATGTTCTTAGCAGGCCCCTCAGGAACTAAAGGTGGACCCACCCTAAGTGGAGAGTCAGGGGTAAGGGGGATACCCCTGAACGTCAGAAATGAAGAGTGAGAAAGCACAGGGTGGAGGGGCCCACCTCCGTCAAATAGGTGGAGCTGCCTGTGGTAGGCTACTAAAAAGGCAAAGTGGAACCCCTCTTGCCGCATTCACAAGGTAGGAGGGGGAACCCTTTCCCCTGTCACAGTAGTATCATCCTTTAGTTCCTTGTCTGCCCCAACACCAAGGTCAGGCAAAGATTGAGAGGGATATAGTCCGAAATGCTGAGGAAGAACTGTTAAAAACTTTGAAAAGTTTCCAACAGATTAATTTCCTAAGGTTGTGATCACCTATCCTGTCTACAGTTTGCAGACTTTTCAGGGATCCACCACCTGCATGCGCTTAAGAATGGTGTTTGCAACCTTCAACAAAGATGCACACTGACCAGAAGTGGTCGGTCCTTCCCCAAAAGAGAGGCAAGGCAACAGGATGGATATCCTTCATAGGATGTAATAATCCTGGACAGGACAGCCAGAATCTGAACATCTGTTGTGACAAACTCATCCACCACAAGTAGTACAGTCTCATGCTGCCAAGAATGGCCACAGAGAGGTGGTCAGCCCAATACACACAGAGAATTGGTTATTGGGTCAAAACTGATATCATTATTTGTGTCCCAATGCCCAAGTCCCCTCAAGTCCTGGTCTCTTGCAGGCCCCATCATAGATCATGTTAATCCAGTGATAGGGGTTCCCTAATTCAAAATCAGCTACATAACTTGTACAGGGGGTACTTGACTTGCGTCGCAGTTCCATTCCTACAGCATAATGTAATGAGATTTTCGCTCTAACTCAAAACTCATAAATAGCATATTTGATCCTTCATTCAGTGAGCAGTCATAGCGGATGACATGCTATGATTGGTAAGAAGATTTATGTACAAAGTTATAGTGTGAAGAAGCATTTGCTCAATGTTTGGGAGCTCGTCTCAAGCTAAATTTGAGGTTGTTGATTAACAATATATAACTAAAAAGTGCGTTGGATTGGCCAGTCACTTTCCAAACATTTAGCCTTGTATATTAAGCTGAGGGCATAACATTTTCATTTGAGAGGAGGTGCTTAAGGAATGACATGATCCAGATTTTTAAAATGTTTAAGGGGATTGATAAAATAGAAATAGGGAAGTTTTTTGAGCTAGAGACTGATGATAAGACAGGAGTCACTGTTTGTAAATTAAAAATTTAGATTCAAGCTGGACTTGGGAGAAACTTATTTCATAAACATAGTTATGGCTTCTTGGAATGTAAATAGCTCTATTTTCTAGGCATTCTACATTGTCTGTTGCATTTTATTCAGCAGAGAAACCAGTTTTCTGAGTTTGATGAATGTAGTTTACGATACTTGGGTCATTGAAAGAAGGGCAAATGTTTCTGAATGCCATGTGTTATGCGAGTAGTACAAATATGACTTTGGAAGAGGAATAGAGTGTAGAATGTTAAGAATGAATGAATAGTGCCAAAAATAAATGCTGCGAAGCCCAAACGGGCTAGCCCGCAGCCAAATTCAAGAATGGGTAATTTGCACGAGTGTTCTCAATAAAAATATAGACATCTGGAGAATATACAAAAATATAGCTATGAAATTGAGATCAATAGAATGGAAGTACAGGAATTTAAAACCATTAAGGGGTGTAAAAGGATATAAAAAAACTATTGAGAACTCAACAAAGGATAAAAACAATATAGATGGATTAACAACAGATACAAGAACAGAGAATATAAAATCCTGAAACTATTAAATTTTGGCTAAAAGATTAGATTCTTATCAAAATTCTATTCACACTAAAAGATACAGGAGTCTCAGACAAGATGCTCCGCAGAACCTGTTGGGGGGGGAGGGGGGTGCAGCTGCCCAGTAATGAAAGAGAAGACCCTCCTCCCAAGATTTCTCAAAAGGGGACACTCAGCAAAGATGTGAAGGATGGACAGCTGCACAAAGGTGGGGGCTGCCCATTCATCAAGTGCTCATGAGTGAGGCGGCAATGACCTATCCTCAGTCGGCACAAAATAACCTCCAGTCTACATGGTCTCATGGTACATGTCAATGGGAGGACTGAAGGTTTTATGGAATGGAGCTTGGTAGGAGGAAACTCATCTCACATCTTCTGCCATAAGCTGACTACATATTCGATGATGAGGGGATAGACATCCTGAAGTGGGACTGTGTCTGATGGGGTATCCCCAATGATGCCGCCTCCAGTGCCACAGCATCCGCCTTTCATTACCTGGGATGCCCACATGACTGGGCACCCAGGAAAAAGAAATCTTATGAATAGGAGAAAGATAAAGAAGCCACCACTGGATCTTGGAAACCAGCAGATTGCTAGGACCAAAAGCACTCAGTGCCTCCAGAGAACTAAGAGTCAGAGAAAATCATAAGACAACCAGATGGCATAGGAGCAATAACAAGAGTGCAGCAAGAATGGCAACAAGTTCTGCTGTGAAAACAGAAGCTGCACTTGGTAGGCAAACCAATGTGGTCTGAGATGGGAAGACAGCAGCAGCTCCAACTCCATCCGATGACTTGGATCCATCAGTGAACACAAAGGTGCTAGGCTGATGGTGGGAGGAGTGTTGATCATATATGGTTCTCAAGGCTACAGGCAAGAACTGATCCTTGGACCTACCAGTAAGTCCCTTGCATACCACTACAGTTGGTATGAGCCATGGGGGAATCTTTGGTAATGAAAACAGAATAATAGAAAACTCACTTAGATGTCCTGTGCGCTCGGCCATGCGCAGAGCAAAGGGGCGAGCGAGGATGGAAATCTATCATATGAGGCCACTGTTCATAAATTGAACGTGCACTCATATACTGGCGACCATGGTAATTGCTAATATTTGAGGTTAGACTTGAGCCTGTGAAAAGGAAGAGGAAGAGCCCTGTTCTCTGCATAGAGACTCCACACAGGCAAGGACTTGAAAGCTCCAGAAGCAGGCGCACACCCTGGTTACGCACAGTATTTAATTTTTCAAGGATGGACAGCGAGGCAGAGGAGTACACCTGTGACCCATAGTCCAGCTTTGACTGGACCAATGCTGAATACAGAAGTCACAGGGTACATTGATCACTTCCCCAAGTGTGTGACAGTAATTTTATTATGTCCATTCTCTTCAGACAAGACCTTTTCAAGGCGTCCGAATGAGGCCTCCAAGAAAGCCTTAAATCAAAGATCACCCCTCAAAGGTGACAGGGACACCATAGAGTGACAAATGGGAAGGGTCCCATCTCACCAGTCTATGATTGTAAAAGTGGACAGCCTTGGTCTTTACTGCAGAAAAGCGGAAGCCTTTGGAAGAAGCATTATCAGCTACGGTATTTATAACCCACTGTAGCTTACGTATGACGAATGGAAGTGTAGGCGATGAACAGATATGCACTAAGTCATTCACATATAGAGTTGAGGAAATCTCAGCTGGGAGATTTGCAATAATGCTATTGATGGCTACAGAGAAGCAGGTGACACTGAGGACACTTTCCTGTGGCACACCCTCAACCTGCTCTACGGGCTCTGATAGGGCTTTTACACATAGTGTGTGCCATATGAGGAATTGCTCGACAAACCTGGGAAGAAAGCACCACAGGCCCCAATCATGGAGTTACTTAAGGATACCACGCCTCCAAGTGGTATTATATGCTTTCTCAATATCAAAGAAAACAGCAACAGAATGCTGCCTCTTTGAAAACCATCTCTTATATAAGACTCCATTCTAACAAGCAGGTCGATGGTACTGTTTTTTTTTCTGAACTCTGATTGAGAGGGAGATATAAGATGGTTTGTCTCCAAAATCCAGACAAGTCTTGTATTTATCATCCTCTCAAACAATTTACATGGACAACTAGTAAGGGCAATAGGGTGGTAATGGGTGGGTTCCATCCCATCCTTTCCTGGTTTTTGGAAAGGTAAAACCACAGCCTCCCTCCATATAGAAGGGAAGCAGCCCCTAATCCAGATGAAGTTATAGATGTCCAGCAAATGCGAGAGGAGGGATGGATGCATATTCCTAATCATATAGGAAATGCCATCCGATCTGGGTGCAGTGGATCCACAGTGTTTCAGTGCATTGGTTTGAAATATTAGCAAACAATCCGGCCAAAAAATCGGAAATATTTGAAAAGTTTTCAAACAGTTCTCCAGCCTGAACAATGTTGGGAGCTGTAAAGCCATTGGATTTCACCAATAGCTTTTTGACTCGCTTCCAGATTTTGTCTACAGGGGTCTGCCAACATATCGATGCGATGTAACCATCCAACAAGGTCTTTCAAGCTCATCAAAGGGTGCATTGCCGTGAGGCCCTTGCTCAGTTACGAGTAAGTTTCTTTACCATCGTGGGGCAACGATGGTAACATCAGCAAGCCTGTTTACATTCAGTGACAACTCTCAAGCATTCAGCAGACCACCAGGGCAATTGTGGTACACAAGCAGTTGAGCCGGAGAGTGGGATGGAGGAATTAGCTGCATGATTGACGTGGGCTAGAAGATCATCAATAGCCACTTCAATATCTTCATGAGGGAAGGGCCCCATTATGGCTAGAGAGGTGCCTGAATTTAGGCCAGTTTGCTTTTTTTGTATTCCATCTTTTACTAGGTGGTGGAGGACTACCTGTACATGGTGTTATTACAATGGGGAAGTGATCACTGCCTTGCAAGTCAGGATCCACTGCCCAGTCAAAATCAGCTCTACAGCTTGGTGAACAGAGAGACAAGTCCACACATGTAAAGCTGTTCGTCTGGATGTGAAATGATGTGTGGCTGCCATCATTAAGAAAGCAGACATCATTAGTACCCAGAAATCTCTCAATCATATTTCCTCTAGGGTTGTTATCATGGTCCCCCCAAATGGGGCATCGAGCATTAAAGTCGCCAATCAATAAAAAGGGAGGAGGGAGTTGGGAAATTAAATTAGCTAACTTTGCAGCTAAAACAGCTGTATCTCTTTCCTCACCAGGAGGAAGATACAGCGCAGACTGAATACTGGCGACTGGAAAACAGGCAGACAGCAACCGCCTGCAGGTCTGTGTTAAGAGACTGGTTGTGGGGAACCCTGTTGTTAACAAAGACAGCAGAACCATGAATTGGTTCTCCAGGGTTCTTATAATATCCCACAAAACCCGAAATGTTGGGTACTCTGCAAGTACCAAAGTAAGTCTCCTGTAAAGCAATAAAATCGGGATTGTAATCCTTAAGCAGGAGCTTGAACTCTTCCCATTTAGGGAAGAGACCTTGGAGGTTCCAATGAATAATTTGAAACATTGTTACTGTATAAGCATAATGGTAAATTTCTTCCTACCCTTAGGGGTAGGAGATTTTGAATTTGAACTACCAGCGGAAGTAGTTTGTGTCATACTAGCCTTAGGCTTGGAGTATGACAAAGGAGGCATCAGGAGCTTGAGTTTTGCCTTTGTTTTTTCTTTAGGAGTAGGTGCATCAGATTTTGATAAGTGGCTGTAAGAGAGAACTGTCTTCACTGGAGAAGCAGAGATGGAAGCAACTCCAGGGGTCAGTTCAGGTGTTGAGGGAACAGACGATGTTGACACAGGTGGTGGTATTGGTTGGGATGGTAGAGGTGATGGTGGTGGCGAGGACATTGGCAAAAGTTGTGAATTCGATGCTGATAGAGAAGGATGTGGAGTCAGTTTTTGAGAGTCCTCCTCAAATGACGGGGTAACCTCCACAACAGCTGGCTCCTGGGAAGGAGCAAAGGTTGGTTCCTTCTCATTCAGGGATCGAAGGAATTCCAAAGCAGTATCAACAAGGGGGGCTGGAGTGATGACTGGCTTTGGAGCTGAAGAAGAGCTTGGTCCTTTAGGGGCAGGGTGAATGTCCAGAGGTGGAATGGATACCACCTGGGGACCAACATGATCAACATCTACATGTTCTGGAGCGGTAGCAAGGTGCTTAACCACTCTTGGAGAATCAGGAGAGGATGAAAGGGTCCTCTTCTTGTTGGTAACCTCAGAAGCACTGTTAGGTGCTGAATTTTTACCTGCTCAGGCACAGGAGAACCTGGGAATGCGGTGGGTACTTACAACCTTCTGATTGGTAAGTTTTGATACCATCCTGTCAACATCGTAATCTATTAACTCTCCCGACCGGATAACACCTTTACTGGTGTTAAATGTCGGGTGCGAAGCAGAGGATATGCCTACAGAAGCTAAAGACTGTATGGTATTAATCCACTAATGCTGCTCACTTGATTTTGCCTCGACTATCAATGCGCCATCATTACGTGGATACATTTCTCAACAAAATCCTCGTAGACATGGAAGATGTCAGCCTTACTAAGAGGACTATTGTTCGCTTTCAAGACTAAAAATCGGTCGTAATCCAACTCAGGGTCAACTTCTGAGTCCACCAACTCAGGGTCGACTTCTGACCCCAAAGGATCAAAGCATCTACCATCAAGTTCCAAGGCACGGTGACTGGAGGCCGCAGGTCTCTGGGAGTTATGTTTGTTAAATTTACCCATATAAGTATATATTTTATTTTGGGCTGCCCCAGGAGCTGAGGGCATGCACCAAATCATCATCGTGAGTCCAAAGAGCATCCATACAGCCCAGACGGGGTAAGACCACCCCCCTTCCCACTCTCACTGTCATTTTAAAAACAGCAGAGCCGCATAACGGAGATTCTCTGGACTGCAACCAAACCTCCTCTAAGGCACAGTCTTGCAGACAATGCCCCCCAGTGGGTGCATCCATCGACCCATACAGAGGCAAAAGTAAGAAAAGAAGGAGAAGAGGCTAAGCTGTGGCCAGATGTCAGCACAGCGGCCAGGAGAGCAAATCGACATGCCCATTACGGGGTAGAAGATTAAGAGATTTGGTGCATGAAATGAGAAGGGATGCCAGTGTATGAGTGAAGGCTGTGACTGGGTGGAAGATAAGTCTAGACTAACCAATTTGATGCACTGAGATAACAAGAGGTCTTAGTGATTTGTAGTGATGACCGATTACATATTTTCAAATCATTAAGTAAAGCTTAACTATTATAGTCACTTATAATGCTCTTAGGACTGTCGAACCTTTAAGACTATAAGGCTAATCACCCGCACTTTGAAATATGATTTCCAACCTTGCCTGCCTATCACCATGGATAATGTATTGACCAAATGATGCTCATCATTTAGGTTGGTCAAGCAAATTAGCACAAAACAAATTGTGTTTTTGCATGCTATATATAATATAAAAAAAATCTTTTCTACTGCTTCAGGAATTTAAAAGATGATAAAAAGTCATAAATGTTGTGATAATAACTTCTCAAAGTGAAACAGAATTCATTCAATTTACAATACAAGTGCTGCTGACCACCATTTTTCTATTACAAATTTTTATCAAATAATTGGGGAAAAAAAGTGTGTGGCAACTTTTTATTTACATACTAATTGTAGGGAGAGATGAACCATACCCACCATTTTACTTATACTCATTTTAGTGACTTTCCCTGGTGATGGTGCTTTTTGTGGGTGGATTTTGACGGAGGCGGATGACCTTTGATAGGCCCTTGTGGCTTTTGTCATCCGTGTAATTATGTTATTATGTTATGTTAAAATTTTCTGGAATGGTCACAAACTTAGGAAGTTGACTAACTTTCTTTATTCCAGTTGATCTAGTTTTCTCAAGCTTATATTCTAATCACACTAATAACATTCACTTTAATTGCTGGAAATTCTTCTAGCACTTTTTTCACCAATCATTATAAAAAAATTTAATAGAAAAAATAGTAAGTGAGAGTTGATGAAACTTCTATAGTAATATGAAAATAAATGTGGGCAAGTGATGATAAAATCTCATAACATGTTAATCAGCATAAAGGCTCGGCAAATCACAAAAATATGACAATGCTAATCAGAAAAATGTATGACGATCAATCAGTACATCACTAGTGATTTGTATGTGGTAGGAAATAAAATGAGTCATATTCTGAAAGTGATTAAGAAAGGATGATGCTAGGTCTGAGAATAGAAATATGAGATTGACTGAGGTGATTGTGGTGGGCGACTCTCAGGATAAATATTTAGATAGGAAGTTGAGTGTTGGCAGGTGGAATGAATTGCGTGTTTGCTTGCTGGGTGCTGGTATCTCGTTGTGAGAGAAATGTTACAGTTACACATAGGGGAGTCAATGATATGAAGAAAGTTGGTTCATGAGAGTTATGTCAGAGGTACAAAATGTTGATTAAAAGGATGAATGAAAGAGTGAGAGGTTTTGTATCAGGTGTGCTTCTGAGAATGGATGTCAGAAATGGTATTTGTACATATGTGGAAAGTGTTTTATGGAAATAGGGAAATGTATGCGATGGATGGACTACATTCGAGCAGGACATTCGAGAAATGTCTTCTGGGGAACCTGCAGACCAAATGAGGTAGCCACTAAGTGCACGGTATGGACTGCAATCTCAGCCAGAGGCATCATTGGACCATCGCATCCCTTCTCACTTCATGCACCAACTCACTCCTCTACCAAAACCACATTTGCACTAGTCACATAACACACCAGGCATTCAGATACATTTGCTCTTCTTTTAACACCACAAAAATCACAAACTACATACACACTACTTACATCAAAAGGCATACTCACTTCATCAAAAGCAACAGCCATACTGAGAAACTTTTCAAAACCCTTTAAGCAATCAAGAAAAGTGTAAACAAAAACCAGGAGAAAATTAGGTCACTCTGAAACGTAAACAAACGAACTATTTCAAGATTTAATTTAAAATATAATTAAAAATTCCTTTAGTATTATGTCTAACACTCAAAGTTAACTATCTTCCAGAACTTAAATATACTACAGTGATAAATCCAAAATGAAAAAATGTTACTAAATAGAGCACTCGCTAAGAACACGTCCCATCACTACCAACTCACCTAAGATTCTCTGAGAAACCTTTTCAAAACCCTTTAATTAAACAATCAAGAAAAGTGTAGACAAAAAGGGGGGAGACAATTAGGCTGCTCTGAAACGTAAACAAACAGGAGCTATTTCATGATTTAATTGAAAATACAATTAAAAATTCCTTGAATATTTTGTCTAACATTCAACGGTAACTATCCTCTTTAACTATTGTTCTTGCCTCCCATAGGAGTGGACTAGGTAAGCATCTTCCCAAACTTAAATATATTACACGGAAAAATATACACATGATATGTGGTGTTGTACTGGAAAACCAACTAGGTAGTTGCTTATGCTGATGATGCTACTTTGATAGCAGTCATACCTTCTGTTCAAAGGCATTTAATTTCTGAATCACTGAATAGAGACCTAAAAAGATAAATGATTGGTGCAATCATACAAAGTATGATTGTTCGTAGATCTAGAACTCTGTACCCCAATCATCCAGATCTTATAATAAACAATGTTGTATTGAACACTTGTGTATCTTTTAAAATGTTAGGTGTACTGTTTGACAGCAAGTTTACCTTTGAAAAACATGTGTGCTCTATTTCTTCTTCTGTTGCCCAACAGATTGATTTACTTAGGAAATCCTATAGAATTTTTGAAGACATTCCTTTTATGAGGAAGTGTTTCAACTCGTTCATAGTTCCTTATCTGGACTATTGTTCTCCTGTCTGGTCCTCTGCTGCACCATCTCATCTTAAGCTACTAGACAGGAATATGAGCTTGCAAATTTCTAATTCCTGAACTAACAAAGTGGCACTGCCACTCTGTGAGTTCACTGGGTATGCTGTATAAGATACACGTCCCATCACTACCAACTCACCTAAGTGAGTGCATGTGAGTTACGTGAGAGGTACAAGAAGTTGATTGAAAAGGTGAAAGAAAGTACAATGAAAGGTGTTGTGACAGGTGTGCTTCCAAGAATGGATGTTGGGGTAGAATGGATGTTGGGGTAGAATGGATGCCTCATGCAATTGGGCTGAATGATTATGTGAGGAGGATGTATGAGATGGAAGGTGTCATGTTTGTGGATGTGTGGGATAGGTTTGTTGGAATGAAAGAAATGTATGCGATGAATGGACTGCATTTGAGTAGAAGGGGGGTAGATGTGTTGTGGGAGGAGTATGATCGTGTTATTAGGTCTTTGCGGGTGGGGAAACTAGATACTAATAGTGGTCAGGGAATTATGAGAGGACATTATAGTACTGAAAGTAGAATGGACTTGGCAGATAACAGAAATAGGTTCCAAGGCGATAGAGGTGAGGTCATTCAGGTTGTAAGAGGTGCTTCAGGGATAGGGGGGTTAAATTGTTTCTATACAAATGCTCGTAGTCTTAGAAACAAGAAGGATGAGCTATTTAGTTATATTAGCGATGAGGATATAGATATATTATGTGTTACTGAATCATGGGTTAATGAAATAGAAGTAGTGACACTATAATTGAATTTGATTTACAGGGCTATAATATGTACATTAGTCAAAGGACAGATAGGATTGGTGGAGGAATAATTATATATATATATAAAAAACAACATTGTTTCAAGTTTAAATACTTCCATAAAGCAGGATGGAGTTGAGTCACTTTGGATAGATATTAGGTTCAGTAAAAATAGAATGGTGCATTTGGGAGCTTTTTACAGACCACCTGGGCAGACTGATGATATAGATGAACTAATGATAAGGGAAATAAGTAAGGGATTTGAAACAGATGCAGTTATTATTGGGGATTTCAACTAAAACTCTGTGGACTGGGAAAATATGATAGGTAGGGATAGAACAAGTGGCAGGTTCATAGAATGCTTTGAGGATAATTTTTTTAATCAATTTGTTAATGAGCCAATGAGAGGGGACAATATATTAGATTTAGTACTTTCTAACAGTGATAATTTAGTTCAAGAATTGACTGTTGGGGAAGCATTGGGAAATAGTGACCATCAGATAGTTCATTTTAACTTAGGAATTGAGAAAGGTAAAATAACTGAGAATGCTGTAAAAGTTCCAAATTTTCATAAGGGAGATTATGTAAAACTTCGAAGCTTGCTAAATTTGGTAGACTGGGATGTAGAATTCAGAGGTAAAAATGCTTATGGGATGTGGGATACTTTCAAGCATATAATAAATGTAGTCCAAGAGCAATGTATCACAATGAAGGCTATTAGGAACAAAAGTAGGAAACCATTATGGTGGAATCATGAGATAGCTAGAAAAATTTCAGAGAAGAAAAGGGCATATAAAAAATTACAGGTACAAAATAATATTCAAAATTTAAGTGATTATAGAATGGCTAGGAATGAGTTAAATAAGATTATAAAGAAGAACAAAAGGGTGTCAGAAATTAAATTAGCTCAGGATAGCAACAAAGATCCTAGAAAGTTCTTTAGTTACTATAAAATTAATAACAAGTCTGGCAGAGTTAAAATAGGACCTATCAAATATGAAGAGGTTGTGAGAGAAACTGATGAGGAAATAGTTGAGGTACTAAATGGTCATTTTGCATCAGTATTTACAAAGGAGAAAATAAATAGTTTTATGTATAGTACTCATGGGTCAGGGAAAGAGGTGTTTACTACCATTAGTGTGGATTGGAGGATGATAAAAGGACTAATAGGCAAGTTAGATACTACCAATAGCTCTGGAGAAGTTGTATACTAGGTCACTGGAATATGGAGAAATACCCGATGATTGGAAAAGAGCGAATGTAGTCCCCATTTTCAAGAAGGGTAGTAAAGAGGATCCCAATAACTTTAGACCGGTTAGCCTAACTCCTGTAGTCTGTAAAATTCTTGAGAAAATAGTTAAAACAGGGATTTGCCAACGTCTAGAGAGGGAGGGGTTAATCAGCGATGCTCAGCATGGGTTTAGATCAGGTAGATCATGTTTGACTAATTTATTAGACTTTCTAGAGTTTGTAACAAATCAAGTAGATAAGGGAGAGAATGTAGATGTAATTTACTTGGATTTAGGTAAAGCATTTGATAAGGTACCACATAGGAAACTAGTTAATAAATTAAAAATAATTGGGATAAGTGGGGGAGTTTCAAATTGGATAGCTGATTGGCTGAAAGATAGGAAGCAAAGGGTAGTGCTAAATGGTGTAAAGTCAGAGTGGAGGGATGTTATCAGTGGGGTTCCTCAGGGATCAGTTCTTGGTCCATTATTATTTATCATCTATATAAACGATCTTGGGGAGGCAGTTAATAATAAAGTGTCAATTTTTGCGGATGATACCAAATTAGCAGCTGTAGTTAAAGATATTGATGATAATTTTAAAGTGCAGGGGGATTTAAATAAATTGTTATCCTGGGCACATAAGTGGCAAATGACTTTCAACCTTGATAAGTGCAAGTGTAGGCCATGAATGGTCTTTTGCAGTCTCCTTCTTTTCTTATGTTCTTAATTTAACTATGAAATGGATAGGCATTGGCTGAGCTCAGTAGAGGATGAGAAAGATCTAGGAGTAGTAATAGATAAGTCATTAAGGTTTTCAAAGCAGTGTATTGAAGCAAGAAATAGGGCAAATAGAGTGCTGGGTTTCATTAAGAGAAATGTCAGTCACAAAAGTAATGAGGTTATTCTTAAACTCTATGACTCTTATGTTAGGCCACATCTAGAGTACTGTATACAGGCATGGTCCCCACATTTTAGACACAGTATTAACCTTCTCGAGTCAGTGCAATGGAGAAAAACAAAGATTATTCCTTCCCTGAGGCACCTTGAACATATAGATAGACTCAGGGTATTAAATATGTTCTTGTTCGAAAGGTGTGTGAGAGGGGATATGATTGAGCTCTTTAAAAAATTTTCTGGGTAGATAAATTGGATGTTAGCAAGTTTTTGGAGTTAGATGATGGAAATCGGACTAGAGGTCACCACTCAAAAATTAAAAAGCAAGGGTGTAGGTTGGATTTAAGAAAATATTTTTTCATCAATAGAGTGGTAGACTTCTGGAACAAATTGCCGCAGATGGTAGTAGGTAGTCCAAATTTAAATGTATTTAAGAGTAGGTTGGATGAGTTTATGGGGAGGGAAGGTTATGATGGTTCCTAAGTTTTGTATATATTAATATTGTTTGTATATATCTATAGCTGCATGATTTAGTTCTTGACAAGCCTTGATTGGTGATACCCTTGTTTCTGGACGCAATCCTCTGGATGTAGTTTTCCACTTAGCATTTGTTACTCTTTGGTTATGGCTTTTTCATGCTCTAGTTGTGTTTCTTCATTATTCAAAGTCGGGTTTATTTTGCATAAGCGCGAAAAACTTTTATATTATTTAGAGGCATATAAACTAATCAAGAAACCTATAAAAGTAAGTATTGTTTGTCATTAGGTTAAGTTTTTCTGCCAGTAAAAAGCTGTTGGGTGGAAAAAACAATAAATTCAAGGGGACTGCTCGTGGGGGAGATATCACTGCGGGGTGCAGCCCCCCAGTATATACTCATATACACAAAAATATAACCTGTAATTGTTCACATCTGACACTACCGTCTAACGTCATAAGACATATATTGTAGCCTATAAACAACGCCACCTACAGTGCACCCCGAAACTGAAGTGTTATCCCGTGAGCTTTCTGACTAGCATTCCCATAATATTTCTTCCACTTCCCAACATGTTTCACCCAACTGTGTGAATAACTTGTTTTATAACTTGTTCCTGAGGGCGAGCGGGGCTCCCCACCCACATATAGCAACCCATAGTACGGCTCGAGGGGTATGGATCTTCAGCTTTACCAACTCAGCCCTGCTATCCCTGAAGCACCTCTTTTAGCATGTATATCTTCCGCTCTATTTCCTTCCTTTCGATGCCCGTCCCTGTGCACTTAGTAACAATTTTCCCCGTCTCCAAAGACCTAACGAATGATCTTAGTTGTTTGATTTAACGATAATGAAAAGCTAAACCCATTGAGTCAAAGCCACTGCAAGTGGTCAAAAAAAGAAATAATTACAAATGGATTTCAGATAGGTATTGAAATAAATAAGAAGTAAAATTAGATGACAGGGAAGACTGATTGTTATAGTATTCTGGATAAGTTAACAGCTAATTTAAATCTTCCAATTGAAATTCCTATATGTATAAAATTAAACTCACCGCCTCCCCCACTTAAATTTGAAGAATATCCATCACTTTGGTCACCACTGATAAGAGGCGTACGCTCCTCAGACATTGCTATTATCATATGAACTAAGAGGGTTCCAGTATTTATGGATCAGGGATACTGAAAGGCTATACACTCTGTTATCGTTTCTAAATATAATTTTGATTTCTTTTTTTCAATTTAGTGAAAATATAGTGAAAGATAATTTATTGCACTTTATTTTTACCATTTAGAGTGAATTTAAGTCTTAATTCAATTTTTAGAAGTCTTTCAAATAGATCCCCTAAAAACAAAAAAGATCCCTGATTTGTGTTTTCAAAAACTTGCGATGAATTAGTATAAAAATGGGTTGCATTTTGTAGAATGGTAATAGGCAATTTAAAATATAATTAAATTTCAATGTTTACTTGAATGTCCATGGAATAAAAATAAATACATAAGTTTTAAATTGCATGCCTTGCGGATTATTAGATGTAGTAAAGTGGTTGTACCATTAAGCTAGTAAATAATATTCCTGGGAACATATATGAACGAAATGATTGTGTAGGAAATTGTGAGAATCAAAATCATCTAAGTATGTTATGTCAACAAAGGTAGTGTAATAGGAAAGATACGAAAATGCATTAGTTGCCTCAAATGCAGCTCACTTAATGGGAGTATTAGAATGATCACAAGTCATTTTCAGAGACGATCAGAAAAGTATTTTTCGAAGACAAAAATAATTAACATTATGTTGCTAAAGCTTGAATATTTGAATTGGTAATCAAATTTAAGAGGAGGCAAAAGAACATGTTTACCTACAACACCCAGCAACACCTCGTGGCAGAGGAAGAAAATTAAATTGCCAAAGCAAAATTTGCTTAAAATGGCTTAAAAATAAATTGCATATCAAGAAGCAACATTCATATTTGTGTGCTCCCTGTACTGAAATATAGAGAAAAAATTAGTATACATAGGGGAAATTAGAGAAAATACGATTACTACTGTTGATAGATGGTGTAGGAAAAAGGCCGATGGAAAATAAAAGACGAACGGAGCATGCGACGAGTAGAACACTTTCCCCGTGTCACTACTGTACGCGCAGCATAGTCAACTTGGTCATTGTGAGTCCCGCACAAATACTGAGTGTAGCAGATCTTATAGACCACCTGTAGTTATAGAGAGGCACAGTAAAGAATGTTGAGGATGGGTAACGCTGGAATGAACAGTATGGCTCAGTTGAGAAGAAAGAAGCCACGCCGGTTCGCTAGGAGTCAGCTAAAGGCGCGTTGATTGTGAGTTTGTATCGGTGTGGTAGGTCCTGAGGTTGGCTAGGAGGTTTTGATATGCTACAAGATTGATTGAGGTGTGGGGGAAGGATTGAGGCTGCCCGTCGCCGGTCAGTAGAGTCAGGGGCTGATGAGCTGCAGCCCTCCCTGTCTCAGCCTTGCCAGGCAGATGATAGATAAGTGGTTAATTCATATTATTAATTAATTTTATACAAATAAATAATATTATACTTATAAAGTGTGTTCCAATAACTTGGACCGATATTAAATGTGAGTTAAATTTAAGCGTCTAATGATTTTTTCTCTTTCTTTCATATTTAACAACTTCAGTCTTTGGCAACTTCAACCATGGAAAGATTAACAATCGAACAACGTGTTAAAGTTATCGAAGCCTATTTCGAAAATGGACGTTCAAACAGAAACACATTTCGGGCACTTCGTGATTTTTTGGTCAACATAATCGACCAACCGAGAGTGCAATTGGGAAAGTTATTCGTAAATTCAAACAAACGAGGTCGGTGGCAGATATGCAAATGCCATTGCGTGCTCGTTTACGCCGTTCAGCTGAAAACATTGCTGCAGTGCGTGAGAATGTGGCTGAAGATCCAGTCAGACACCTCTATTCGCCATCGAACGCAGGAATTGAACATCTCCACAACAACGTTACATCGAATTTTAACAAAAGATTTGTCTCCACACGCTTACAAAATTCAATTGACACAAGAACTGAAGACTGCTGACCATTTGAAGCACCGTACATTCGTCAAGTGGGTGCACGAGCAAAGACAAGCCGATGATGATTTTTCGCAAAAAATCATCTTTAGTGATGAAGCCCATTTCCATCTTGGTGGATTCGTTAATAAGCAGAATTGTCGCATTTGGGCTGATGAAAATCACAGGAAGATTGTTGAAAAGCCACTGCATCCACAAAAGGTCACTGTTTGGTGTGCATTTTTTGCTAGCGGAATCATTAGGGCGTATTTCTTCGAAAATGATGCCGGAAATTCTGTTACGGTGACAGGCCTGCGATACCGTGCCATGATAACCAACTTTTTATAGCCTGAATTGAATTCTATGGATGTCGAAGATTTGTGGTTTCAACAGGACGGCGCCACATGCCAGACATCCAATGCAACAATGGCTTTATTGAATGAGAAGTTCCCAGGTCGCATCATCTCTCGAAACAGCGAAGTCATTTGGCCACCACGATCGTGTGACTTGACGCCTTTAGATTTCTTCCTTTGGGATCATCTCAAAAGTACGGTCTATGCCAACAAGACAACAAAAACTCAACAGCTGAAGGATGAGATAATAAGGCATATTGGTGAGATCGAGGAGCAACTATGCAGAGACGTCATCAAAAATTTTGACCATCGAGTGGAGGTGTTCCGCCGAAGCCTTGGCGGCATTATTATTATTAGGCGATATTATTTTTCACATATAATTGTCATCACTCAAATGACATGATCCAATAGTGAAATCAATAAATTTTCACCAATAACACTGTTTATTTACTGCTAACTTCGATCCGTCATAATGGAACACCCGTTATATTCCATTCAGTATTTTTTTTCATTTTTTTATCATTTTTTAACACAAAATACTAGCAGATTTAATAAATTAATTCAACTTTACAGTAAAACCACTTTTTCCAGGGTTGGCGGCAGCGCTAATCCGTTGTGTGTTGCAACTAGTACAGCCCGATTCCCCGGGATTACAGTGTGTCCGCCATCAGTATTAGTGAAACAAATATATAACAATATTGCATTACGTCCGTGATTCGTGACTACTAGCCAGTTTTAACACCCTCCGTGACGACCGAAGCTTAGTTTCAGTGTTCTGGTTACTTCAATACTACATATTCTGCTTAATAACATGATAAATGTTCCTCATAGCTTTGGCAACGCATACATTTTAAAGTATGAGGTACAAAACGTAACGTTTGAGATTCACATAACACTGCCTATAGTATGGCCACATTAGTAGTAAGCCTACTGTAATTGGCCTACTGTCTTACAGAATAATATGATATAAAACCCGTTTTTTGATCGGGTCACGATAGATATTAAGTCCGAGTCCGACTCAACACTCCCCTAAGGAATTAAGCAATTAACTCACCTAATACAGTATTTTCTCTAGATGATGGTATATTCCTTTTCCTGTGCGAATTCTTAATTTCATTGTTATGATTTTTTCTCTGTATCAGTCCGACCAGCCGACACTGCGAGAGCACTGAGCTGTCACTACTCGTGAGGCCAGTGCTGGGGGAGAGCCTAACCTTATCTAACTTACCCTAATATAACTTACCCTAACCTAACCTAACCTAACCTAACCTAGCCTAACTTAACCTAACCTAACCTGATAATTATAATACAGAAAAATATCATAACAATGAAATTAAGAATTTGCACAGGAAATGGAATATACCATCATGTAGAGAAAATACTGTATTAGGTGGGTTAATTCCCTGGATTAACAAATACTGATAAATTCAGAATAACTTAGCTTTGGTTGTGGCTTATAGGTAATCTGTTTCTCTCTTGGCTTATCGGTTATTTATATATTTTCTTATCCATAGGTTTATCAAAAACAATCCTGGCAGGTCCAAGCTGTCAAGTTAAGTATTTACAAGGCATAAACTTTACTCGTCTGACGCTGAGTGAAAAAATTGACATTAAAACAAAAGGAAGACCTACACCAGTGGTGTCCCTTGAACAAAATTTCAAGACCAGGAATCTAGAATACAAATGCAAATTTAACTTGGGTGTTTATGAAAAAAATGACTGGCTCTGTGGATGTGAAGAGGCTAATGCTTTCTTTTGCTTCCCATGTCTCTTATTTGGTGGGGACCTAGCCTGGACGTAGAGTGGCATGAGAGACACGAGACATTTACAAGAGAAAATAGTTAAACATGAAAAATCAGCCAAACACTTGCATAATGTGGTTAGTCTTTCGTTACTGGGCAGTGTATTATTGCTACTGAAATGAGCTCCGCAGACAGACTCTCAGTTGCAAAGCACAATGAACAAGTGAGAAAAAAAAAACAAAGCTGTTCTTTCAAAACTTGTGGATTGTGTAAAGTTCTGTGGTAAGTTTGAACTCCCACTCAGAGGACACGATGAAGGGCCTACTTATAAGAAACCTGGAGTATTTCGTGGAATAGTAGAGTTTACTTGTGAACTGGATTCTAGCTTAAATGCTCATTTAAAGACTGCAACAGTATTCAGAGGAACATCTAAAACTATACAGAATGAAATTTTGGAATCAACACTAGAAATATGCAGAAACATGATTCAAGAAGAAGTAAAATCCACAAGTTTTGTAGCAGTGATGTGTGATGAAACAACAGACATTTATGATAAAATACAGATAGTAATTGTTTTAAGATGTGAGATAGATGGAAAACCTGTTGAGAGATTCGGGGGATTTTTTAACCCTCTCAGCTTGACTGCAGAAGACCTATCAAGTGTGCTATTTGAAGAGCTACAGACATTAATTGGTGATTGTCCTTTAAGCTTATCGCTCAGACTTACGATGGTACAGCTGCATTAAGTGGAGCTAAGAGTGGTGTGCAAGTTAGAATAAAAGAAGTATATAGCCATGCTCACTTTGTACATTGCTATGTACACCAACTGAAATTGATTTTGTAAAAGGCAGCATCACAAAATTCTAAAGTTAGAGTCTTTTTCAACAGTTTGTCAGGAATACGAGCTTTCTTTTCTAACTCCCCACAAAGAATGGCCACATTAGAGAGTGTTGCAGATTCCCACAGAATTCCTAGGCCTTCGGCAACACGCTGGAACTTCAAAAGCAGAACTGTGAATGATGTGTATGCACTGAAAGATATAATCATTGAATGTTGCAGTAAACTAGAGTCATCTATCTCAAAGGTCACTGGTTTAGCAGCAGTTGGTATCAAAATAATGTTAAAGGATCCCGAGTTAAATTTTTGGCTGGTACCTTTCTCTAAAGTAATGCCCGATGTAGATATTTTGTCTTCACAGCTTCAATCCAGAAATATTGATGCAGTTAAAGCTAATGCTGCATTGAATGCTTTCAATTCTGCAGTTTGTAGATAGAGCGGAGTAGGAAAAGGGACAAAGAAAAAATAATAGCGTAGGCGAGTTGCGAACAGCTTCCCGCGTCGCTGGACCACTGTTAGCTAGCGGCGAATCCACTCCGCCATCCTGAGTCTCAAAAAAGACTCATTCAAACGAAGCTTTTAAGCCACTCGCCTGCCCTTCTCGTACGCTATAAGTTCAAAGAATAAGAGTTGCATGTGATGAGTGTGATACAGATATGCAAGAGCTACCTGAAGCAAAAAGAAGAAAACCTGAATTGCCTGAGATAAGTAGAAAAACAACTGCAAAGGAGGAGTGTGACGTAATTATTATGCAGTGTAGAGAGAAATTTCGCTTCACTAACCATCTGGAAGCAAGCAAGTTACTTCTAGTGAACAATTTTCCTACATATTCCAATAATTTTCCCAATAATGAACTTGCACCGACAGTTGAAGCTTACCCCATGCTTGTAAAAGAAAAATCAAGAACTGAACTTACAGTACTATACACCAGAGAAGATTTATGGAAGTCACAAAATCTTACAGATCTACACAAGAAAATAAATAATAATAATTTAGAGTCAGAGTTTTCAGAAACGTTCAAGTTATTGAAAATTTTAATAACAACTCCATTGACAACAGCCGAAGCAGAAAGGTGCTTTTAAACTTTGAAAAGGATTTAACCTTTTCTGCGTAGCACTATGGCTACTGGAAGACTGTCTGCTTTAGCAATGTCGTTAATTGAAAGTACCATGGTAACGGAATCAAAGAACTTCAATGAAGCTGTCATGAGTCATTTCGTTACAAGTAAAAGCAGGCGCATGGATTTTATTTTCAAGTAGGCTAACTAAATAGCCTACTTCTGTATATAATCCATTTTCCTAGGCTGCCACTAGTACCAGTCTACCATCCTCCCCCATCTCCCCAAGCCAAGCTACCTATCTAAGGAACTGAAATCACCATGGGTGATTTCAATACCCAAGTTCACCGGGAAACCAGAGAACCCTGTACTGACAACACACTACTCCTAAAGTTCGCGAACAACGACTTCCTGACTCAATGGGTGAGAGAGCCGACGAGAGGCAACACTACCCTCGACTTGGTTTTCACCTCTGAGGATGACATCGTTGAGGATCTCTCTGTAGGCGAAGAGCTCAGTGGCAGTGATCACTGACTAGTCGGATTTATATTCAAGATCCCCAAGGTAGAGTCTGTGACTAGAACGAGGGGTGGTCAATAAGTTTTGCGAAAAGGGAAGGCAAAACAGAGGAAGGGGGATGGCTGTTTGTGGGGGTGTTAGGACAACTTATGACAAGTCGGGACCTGCAGCCACACACTCCTGCCTCGTCTATTTAAGAAGCAGTAGCTGATCGCAGATTGTCAGTCACAAATTTTTCAACAATGGAGAAGGTTGAGCACCACGCAGTGATCAAATTTTTGACCAAGGAAGGCAAAAATGCAAAAGAGATCCATAAACGCATGGTTGCAATGTACACCCACACCGCCCCTTCCTATGCAACCATTGCTCGCTGGAATAGGGAGTTCCGCCACGGTCGTGAGTCCCTTGAAGATGACCCCCGTCCAGGACGCCCGTCAGATGTGACCAACGAGACAATGTGGCCCGTGTGGAGAGGATGATCCTCGAAAATCGACGGTTGAAGGTCGAAGAAATCGAGCGAGAACTTGGAATATCACATGGAAGTGAAATCAACATCATCCACGACAATTTGGCCATGACCAAGGTCTCTGCCCGTTGGGTCCCTAGAAACCTCACGAAACCTCACGCTCCATGATCGACTTCAAGGTCGTCAAAGCTCGGGGGAGCTGCTGCGCTCCTGTACAACCAAGATCCGGCGGGATTCGAGTCACGAATAGTGAAAGGTGATGAAACGTGGGTCCATTACTGGGATCCCGTGACCAAGCTCGAAAGCATGGCCTGGAAGCACAGGGGCTCCCCGACCCCCATCAAGTTTCGGACCCAACCCTCAGCGGCGAAGATCATGGCCACCATCTTCTGGGATTTTGAGGGAGTGTTGATGGTGGACTATGCGCCTCGTATAAGGACCATCACAGGCTCAACCATCCCCCCTACAATGCGGATCTGGCCCCTAGCGACTACATTCGATTTCGCCAGCTCAAGGTTGCACTGCGTGGACGCCAGTTTGGGGACGATGAAGATGTCGAGCTCTCTGTCCACGAGTGGATTGAACAGCAGTCGGGAGATTTCTGGTTGTCGGGAATTTGAAGATTCAGGGAAAAGTGGCGCAAGTGCATTGAAGTCGATAATAATAAAACACTTTTCCTCATATCTCGTTTCCTTATATCCGAATTGCAAAACTTATTGACCGCCCCTCGTAAATCAAGGTAACTTGATTTGAGAAGAGCAGACTTTGCAGGTCTTCGTGCTGGATTGACTGATGCGAGGCTAGAAGTGTGCGAGGATGTTGAAGATTCGCGGAATAGATTCAAAACTACCTTCATGAGTCTTCAATCACGATTCATCCGTTGAAAAGCCTTCGTCGGTCTTCCGTTCAACCAAAGTAGTTTAATCGAAAAAGTGGTCATCTGGTGAGGGAGAGGAGAACGATGTACCGGCAGTTAAAGATTTCTGGAGACTTTGAGGAGTACCGTAGGCTAGCTAGGAGGGTGAAGTCCAGCATAAGTGCGGCAAAGCGTTCCGAAGAGCTCTGAGTGGCGAGACTTTGCAAGGAGAATCGCAAGGAGTTCTTTGGTTATGTAAACAGCCGTAAACCAATCCATCGCACGATTGGCCCTTTAGTGAATGAGGAGGAAGAATCAAAGCACTCAGATGCAGAAAATGCTAACCTCCTGAACGACTACTTCTCTTCAGTGTTTAGTGAGGAATGTGGTCCCATTCTCCAGCTCACGGATTATTAATCGCGTGAAAAATTGGTGGAAATGGACCTCACCTAAGGACAAATAGAAAAAAAGATCACTGATCTAAAAACGAATAAGTCCTCTGTCCTGGACTGATTTCTACCTAAAGTGTTGAAAGAAGTGCGCTATGAAGTGTCACAACATCTGAGCACAATCTTCAACATGGACGGTGACAGTTGCGAAGATTTCTAAATTTGCCGATGACGCAAAGCTTGGTATGAACGTCGCAAAGGAAGAAAATACTGCCCGCCTTCAAGATGATTTTCGGAAGATTGGGGAGTGGTTGGACAAGTGGCAAATGCCTTTTGACGTGAACAAATGCAAAGTGATGCATATCAGCCACCGAAACCCCCGATCTCAGTATATCCTTAAGGGCACCGCTCTTGAATCCACCGAGACCTAGAAGGACTTGGGTGTAACTATCACTAGTGATCTCAAGTTCTCGAGGCCGTGTATTGAGGAAGAGAAGAAAGCCCAAAGGATGCTAGGTAATATAAATCGACAGTTTGGATATCGAAACAAGGAGATAGTACTGTGTTTGTATAACTCCCATGTCCAACCGCAACTGGAATATGTCGTGCATTTCGGAGTCTTTCGCTTCGATAGGATATCTCAAGATTAGAACGTGTGCAAGCCAGAGCAACCAAACTGATTCGCTCTATCAGACACAAGAGTTATGAAGATAGATTACGGGAAGTAGACTTGTTCTCGCTGGAGACCCGGAGACTGCCTGGTCAGCTTATCGAAGTGTTCAAAATACTTCGAGGCTTTGACATTGTAGACTACAGGGATATTTTTCAGCTTAGCCAGAGCAGAACAAGAAATCACGGCTACAAACATGAACTGAAGCGTTACCAGCGTGATCTGTGTTGGATGTTTTCACATATAGCATCTGCAGCTATTGGAACGCACTTCCAGTGGAAGTTGTCAACAGCAACTCTGTTGAACAGTTCAAGTCGAGATTAGACAAAGTCTTGAAAAATAGCCGCTTGGAGACTTGAAACGTGGCGTGAGTGCTCTTCTAGAGCGTCAAGAGTGGCCTGTTGCAGTGTGACATAATTGCTGGGAGCGTGAGTCCCATAATCCTTCTTTATCAATGTACAATGGAAGATCAAGTCTGGGTTCGATCTCACGGGTTCGGCGACAAGTTTCACTAAGGGATAGTTAACGGGTGTGGTTCTCACGGTGAACTGAATTTTCAATGGTAACTCCGTGGACGTTCCATTCGGAGAGGAGACTTCTAGGGGTAGGGAATACTCATAATCCGCGTCTAACCTCTGAATCGGTTTACATCGGTATACCACCTTGACAATTCTATCTTCCTTTATTGTCACCCCATTTGGCTGGGTTCTACTTGTAGGTACTTTCTTAGGTACACCGGCTTGTACCTCTTCCGTAGTTTCTACTTCGTCCATCATTACTCCATTTGGCTGGGTATTCATCGATCCTTTCCTAGGTCCAGAGCGGGCTAAAGCTTCCTCGACCTCCATCTAGTTCTGGATAGATGCCCTTTCGAGCGCGAGCATTCTTTCTTTTTCTTCTCTTTCTTCTCTTTCAGCTTGAGCAAGTTCTCTTTCCCTCTATATTCTTCTTTCATCTACTTCTTTTCTTATCTTTATTCTTCTTTCTTTTCACTCTTTTTCACTCTTCATTCTTCTTTCTTTGGCTTCTCTTTCCGTTCACTAGTTCGCTTTCCCGTCGGGTTCTTCTTTCTTCACGTTCTATTTTTATCTTTATTCTTCTTTCATCATCTTCTCTTTTTCTCTTTCTTCTCCTTTCTTTATATTCCCTTTCTATCCTTATTTTTAATTTTTCTGCTTCTCTTTTCCACAGTATTATTCTTTCGTTTGTATTACTGCCTCATAGTAATTCTTCTTTCTTATACTTTCATTTTCCTCTGTATTCTTTCTTCTTCTAATTTTCTGTCCATCTGTATTTTCATTTCTTCATCTTCTCTTTTCCACTCTCTTCTTTTTACTTCCATTTCTATATTAAACTGTATTATTTCTTCTTTTTCTTTTCTTTTTATTGTCAATTCTGACAGGACGTAGGCATCCATATCCTTGCCTTCTAGTCCTAGAATTTGGGTTTGTTGGTTGAGTCTTTCGAACGGATCCATTTTGTGTTGGTCCGTCGATTTTTCCTTGCTGTACTCTCAGGTACTTATGCCGCCACTTACCAGGTAGCGCGCAGCCTAACTTACCCTTAATCCCACTACTATGCTTATTTTAATACCACTCCGACAACAAATTTACCACTTGGCCTAACAATAACCTTCAGATTGTTTCCACCCATAACTTTACCAATTTTCCTCTCATCAATTATTCTATTATTCCTGCTATTCCTTTTACGTGTTGGCTCTCCCTTAATTAGACGCTGCTGGGTTCTTTCTAATAAAAACTTACACAGCTGATACTACTTTTGTCGAGGTATAACCTTTTGATCGAGATATACTTCTTTTTTTGAAGTCTTCTTTTGTCTAAGAAAGCTATTTTTTTGTTGTTTTTAAGGAAGAGCCGCATCAATACGTAAGGATATAGAGAAACGCACAGGAATTATCCCAAAATAAAGATATATTTTGAATTTAACAATTAACTATGACAAAAAAACAGTAAACACATTTATATCCTCCTCCTAAGCTAACCGAGGCCAAACCGGTTGGCAACTGGGCCTATTGCAATATCTCTTAAAGATAAAAATAAACAAATAGGCTACACGTAAACACACCAATTAGTTATTTTATCGCGCTTCTTTTAGATTAGCGTTAAACATTAAATTAAATTACTCTCTTCTATTAGTAAATATGACGAGGTTCACGCACAATTGTTTGTACTTCCGTTGAATCGTGAAACGTAATAAACTCATACTATCGCAATATGAATATAAATGTTCTTTCTAACTTACATGACAGAAGGGATCAGGGGTTGCCGGATGTCGCTGGAGGGCTTTTCTCGCGCTTCGGAGATTTGGAGTGGCCGATGGTAGAATTTCGTAGAGATGGGAAGGAGGAAAAGGATGGGGGGGCGATGTCAACTTCTTATTGCAACTTTGCCTCCTGGTACGTTAAGACGACAGAGAGAGTTACGGTATTCCTCGTTCAAAGAGTCCCTTTCTGAATAATCTTGAAGCCTCTCTGTATCCTATTCTTTAACGCCGGGTGCCAAATAGTTTGGGGGTATACGATGATATTTCTACAGTAATTAACAAATGCAACCTCGTTGGGGCTTGGTTATTCTCCTCTCACTCTTACGGAGCTTGAGGTGTGAGAGTCACTCGATTGTGAGCGGGTTTTCTTTTCTCCAGTCAGACTTCTTCTAAGTCTGTAAAGGATTCTTCGGTATGGCACCGATACAAAACTTGACGATTTATGTTAATTCGGCACTGGGAAGGGATGGAGTATCGATCTTCTCAATCTGACCCTTTAGCGTCTCTCCTCGAATAATCTTGACTGGCTGAAGGATCGATCTTCACGAACTGACCCTATGTCTTTCTCACCGAATAATCTTGACTAACTGAAAAATGGATCTTCACGAACTGATCCTTTATCGTTCTCACCGAATAATCTTGACTGGTTGAAGGGTCGATCCTCACGAACCGATCCTATGTTGTTCTCACCGAATAATAATGATATTTTCTCTTTCCTTCAGAGGCTTATTTATAGGCGGACCACAGCCCCATCTAAGGGGAAAAGGGTGAGGCCGCAGAGGGAAGTGCGAGTGGTGAGGTCGTATCTGGGAGAGCGAGGAGTGAAGAGGTTTGCACTGAGGTGCCCAATCGGCTTGTTAATTAGAGAGCCCGCCAACCGCCACCCTCCTTGGCGTGCCTTTTGCTTGGCACCGCTCTTTGGAGATATAACCACAGGCCTACGGATCTCGTAGGTAATTGGATCTTTTTAACGTCGTTTAAGGGCCTTTGGTGGTTACCTTAACACATATGCTCGCGCCAACTACCTATACGGCGGGGAGATCAAACAGGGTAGGCGGTTAGACTGTTATTCGCCGGCTACCGTTCCCACGAGTCTCCTTATTGGGCTCGCTTCTCCGGCTTTCTCTATAAGGGAGGGCACTTTAATTTATATGTCAGCATGGCCCTCTGGGAGGCTTTATGTTGCAATTCCTCTACACAAGATATGAGGAAAAGTGTTTTATTATTTTTCAATATAACTATCCTCCACTTCAATGCACTTCCGTCACTTGTCCCTGAGGCTTCGAATTCCCGACAACCAGAAATCTCCCGACGGCTGTTCCATCCACTCGTGGACGGCGAGCTGGACATCTTCATCCTTGATCTGGCGGAATAGAAAGTAGTCGCTAGGGGCCAGATCTGCACTGTAGGGGGGATGGTTGAGCTCCTCGAATCCGCACTCGCGCAGGACAGCTTGTGCAACTCTGGCCTTGTGGACTTTGACGACGTTGAAGTCGATCATGGGGCGTGAGGTTTCTAGGGACCCAACAGGCAGAGACCTTGGTCATGGCCAAATTGTCGTGGATGATGTTGATAACACTTTCATGTGATATTCCACACTGCAACCATGCGTTCATGGATCTCTTTTGCATTCTTGCCTTCCTTGGTCAAAAATTTGATGACTGCGCGGTGCTCAACCTTCTCCATTGTTGAAAAATTTGTGACTGACGATCTGCGATCAGCTACTGCTTCTTAAATAGATGAGGATGCAGGTCCTGACTAGTCATAAGTTGTCCTAACATCCCCACAAACAGCCATCCTCTTTCCTCTGTTTTGCCCTACCGATTTGCAAAACTTATTGACCGCCCCTCGTATACAAAATTTTGAAAGGAATAGATAATGTTGACTACTCCATTTGGTTCGAACTAAACAATAACTATACGCGTAGCAATGGTATGAAGCTTGTTCCAAAACAATTTAAAACAACCCTTTGTGGAAAAAAATTTTCATATAAAATAGTTAAAGTGTGGAATTTCTGATGGAAGAATAGTGTCGAGCGAAACTGTAGAAACTTTAAAAAAAAGATTAGACAAAGTTATCTGAAACTTAAAGTATTGAAGAGGAAAATCAATAGTTTTACTGAAATAAAATAATATAGAAAAAAAGCAGCACAAAATAGAACCGCAATGTGCATTTAAATAACTAATTAAATAGGTTTCCGCTTTACTATAAAATTTCCTGACTGTGTTTATTTTTTTTCCCCCACAAGCATAATCAGGTATCTTCTTCTTTTTTCATTGCCTGAAGATTCGGGTGGGAGTGGTGGGAGGGGGGAGCCTTGATCTGTTCTGGGCTTACCTCCGAGTTTTAGGTTATATCATTCCTAAAGTGAGCACCTCCTCGGTATGGACAGAAATGTCTTTTGAGGTACTCAAATTCATTGTAACTCATTATAACTCTCTCTCTCTCTCTCTCAGTGTGATCCGTGTGGGAATTTTTTAACATATAGCATCTGCGGCGCTTGAAACGCACTTCCAGTGGAAGTTGTCAGCAGCAATTCTGTTGAACAGTTTGAGTCGAGACTAGACAACGTCTTGAAAAATAGCCGCTTGGAGACTTGAAGCGCGGCGCGAGTGCTCTTCTAGAACGTCAATCTGACCCTTTGGAGGACTGCGCCTGCTCAAGTGTTCACTTAAAGGTACCCTCTTTGAATGGATCGTAAGGTCTACTAGGGTACCTCCTTTACTTGTTACTCCTTGTAGCTCTCTCTCTCTCTCTCTCTCTACCTATCTATCTTTTCTCTTTCTCTCTCTCTTTCTCTCTCTCTCTCTTTCTCTTTCTCTCTCTCTCTCGAAGCTTGGCATAATTATTAATGAAAGCTTCCGTAATCTCTATGGTACGAAAGTAATTTGCCCCCAATTCATAGATGCGCCGAACCGGAATTCACGCGAGGAGTCAATAAATTTAGGCGAGCAGGAAAATGCTCCAGCCATACGAGAGAGGGACGCTGTTATTTAAAGGGAAAATTAAAATGCATGTACGCAAATGTTCGGAGTTTGAGAAACAAACTGCCCGAATTTAAAGCCATGATTCAAGAGGGTGATTACGATATCATATGTACCAGCGAGACGTGGTTAGATACAGCTGCTAGAGACTTTAGTGCGGAATTTAATATAGAAGGGTACATAATCCATCACATGACCGCCTAACTGACAGACGCAGTGGAGATTTAGCTTACGTAAAAGAGGGAATAAATGCGATAACGATGGCCGCCACGACCGAAAATATGAAGAGCGAGGTTCTGCTAATTGAGCTCGAGTGTGCTAAAAATAATAAAATTAACTTAGCCACTGCCATCGCCCCCCATCTCTAATAGAATCAGAGAACGTACTACAATTTGAGTGCCTTTTATCTATGGTGAGAAAATGAAAAACAATAATTTGTGGGGATTTCAATTACCCTAACGTTAACTATACAAACTATACTTCGGATAAAGTTAAGGAGAGATTGGTCAATTTCATCCAGGATAATTTTCTTGTGCAAAAAGTAGAGGAAACTACGCGTGTTCAAAATATACTTGACTTGATTATCTCAACAGAGGAGTCTTTGGTAGAAAACGTTTGCGTGGATGAGCCTTTGGCGACGAGTGACCATAATGTAATTAGGTTTGAAATTAATACGAGCGTTGAGGTAAAAGAGAGTTCACAACTAATCCCACGATTTGGGAGTTGTAATTTTGAAACCTTCCGTAACCGGATTAAAAGGATAGACTGGGGAAGATGTTTTGATAATAAGACAGTACAAGGAATGTACTCGGAGCTACAGCAAAATGTGCTCACGGTGAATTCCGAGTCAAAGAGAGCACCGTGGGTTAGCCTTTTAATAATTAACTTAATTCGGGACTATCAAAGTTTTTTAAAAAAACAAAACGACAACAAATCGGGAAAAATACGTAGACTCTCGAAGGCTGGTAAAGCGGGCCATTAGAGAAGCTTAAGCTGAAATATGAAAAAGACCTTGCTATAAATTCGAAGCACGAACCGAAACGGTTTTATAGTTACGTTAACAGTAGTATGCCCATAAAGGGTTCAATAGAGCCGATCAGAGGTAAAGATGGTGTTATGACGGACGCCCCAGAACGATTTGCTAATATATTAAATGAGCACTTCTCGAGCGTTTTTACTATTGAGGATGTGACACAACTAGAAACACTAGGCGAGGACATAAATTTTGCAAGACAAAATACCCTATCCAACATAAATATACTCGTAAATAAACGGGAGGTTCTCACATATATTAATAAAATGAAAAAATCGAAGTCATCCAAGCACGATGGGGTGTACCCAACCAATATTAAAGAACTAAAAAAGAATTAGAAAGGCCGCTCTGAACGATTTTGACTCGATCAATGGAGGAAGGCCTAGTTCCAATAGAGTTCAAGCGTGCAAATGTTACGCCGATATTCAAAAAGAGGGGTAAAACTGAGCCTACTAATTTTCGTCCCATCAGTCTAACCTCTGTAATTGGAAATTTCTTAGAATCGATAATTAGAGATAGGTTGGTGAGCCATTGTAAGGCTAATAATTTAATTGCAGACTACCAGCATGGATTCAGACGTCGGCGCTCGTGCCTAACCAATTTACTCGAATTCTTCCATAACATAATTTGCATCTACGATGATACTAAAGTGACGGATATAATTTACCGTGACTTTAAAAAAGCCTTTGATACATGTAGGAGATTAGCATAATGCTCCCATGTTTTGCCCACCTCCCTTCCGGGCGGGCCGCTTATCAACCCTTCCCCTTCCGGCCCAATATCTGGTGGTCTTCAGCCGGAAGAAACCGTCGGTCATTTCAGCTAACCACCGAGTTCCATCCCGGACTGTTTATCGATAAATGGGAGTTAATCTTCGCTTCCGATAGTTGCCGGAAGTTTATAAAGGCTGAAATGGAGTAGCTTGACATCTAATCTACTTCCGGCGCCCTGAAAACCTCTCCCGAGTTTCTAGTATAGAAGACGAATTCTTTTAACCCTCAGTAGTAGAGCTTGCATAGCGTCTGATGGGGCAGGAATTGTCATTTATCGGTGTAGTGGTAATTCGTCGAAGCATCAAGCCTTCAGGGAAGAGATCGGTGCCAGTTATGAAGGCTCCTTACCCCGTTGGCCTGCAAGGCAGTGCGGACCCAAGCTTGTACTCACGTGTCGGAGCAGAAGCTACAAACAGCCTCACTCTGTTCCCTAAGCAAGTAGTAGAGCTTGCATAGCGTCTGGCGGGACAGAAATTGACATCTATCGGTGTAGTGGTAATTCGTCGAAGCATCAAGTCTTCAGAGAGGAGATTGGTCTCAGTTAGGGAGGCTCCTTACCCCGTTGGTCTGCACGGTAGTGCGGACCCAAGCTCGTAATCACGTGTAAGAGCGAAGCTACAAACAGCCTCACTCTGGTTCCCTAAGCGAGCAAACTACATCTTGGCTTTTCTTCATGACCTTACGCGTCGATAGGTCACTTCGCCCCCCCTTCCTCCTAACAGAGGCACCCAAGATTCCTCAGAGTTTACGAGCGTGAGGCCCTCAGTAACAAGAAGCTCCCGCCACCGCCTTCTTCCAGCAAGAATCGTGACGGAATAGTTGGATCGGATCAGGTCGGTCCCTGGAGAACCTACCTCATTGTCTCCACCCCTTATCCCACCACCTTCACTCACCAGCACCACCCGAACATCAGGTTCCAAGGTAACCCTTTCCTTTCACTTCACCGCGAAGCTTACCAGCATTACAAGTGTATAGGGATTTGTATGGTGAATAGTAATTTTCAAGCCAAGTGAGATATCCGAGATTCACTTATTAATTTATCTCTCAAAGCACATTATATATATATATATATATATATATATATATATATATATATATATATATATATATATATATATACATATATATATATATATATATATATATATATATATATATATATATATATATATATATATATATATATATATATATATATATATATATATATATATATATATATATATACATATATATGAGGGGTGGTCAATAAGTTTTGCGAATCGGTAGGGCAAAACAGAGGAAGGGGGATGGCTGTTTATGGGGGTGTTAGGACAATTTATGACGAGTCAAGACCTGCAGCTTCGTCTATTTAAGAAGCAGTAGCTGGTCGCAGATCGTCAGTCACAAATTTTTTAACAATGGAGAAGGTTGAGCACCGCACAGTGATCAAATTTTTGACCAATGAAGGCAAGAATGCAAAAGAGATCCATAAACGCATGGTTGCAGTGTACACCGACACCGCCCATTCCTATGCAACCATTGCTGACTGGAACAGGGAGTTCCGCCATGGTCGTGAGTCCCTTGAAGATGACCCCCGTCCAGGACGCCCGTCAGACGTGACCAACGAGGACAATGTGGCCCGTGTGGAGAGGATGATCCTCGAAAATCGACGGTTGAAGGTCGAAGAAATCGAGCGAGAACTTGAAATATCACATGGAAGTGTTATCAACATCATCCGCGACAATTTGGCCATGACCAAGGTCTCTGCCCGTTGGGTCTCTAGAAACCTCACGCCCCATGATCGACTTAAACGTCGTCAAAAGTCATCAAGGCCAGAGTTGCACAAGCTGCCCTGCGCGAGTGCGGATTCGAGGAGCTCAACCATCTCCCCTACAGTGCAGATCTGGCCCCTAGCGAGTACTTTATATTCCGCCAGCTCAAGGCTGCACTGCGTGGACGCCGGTTTGGAGACGATGAAGATGTCCAGCTCACCGTCCAGGAGTGGATTGAACAGCAGTCGGGAGATTTCTGGTTGTTGGGAATTCGTAGCCTCAGGGACAAGTGGCGCAAGTGCATTGAAGTCGAGGGTAGTTATATTGACAAATAATATAACACTTTTCCTCATATCTCGTTTCCTTATATCCGAATTGCAAAACCTATTGCCCGCCCCTCGTATATATATATATATATATATATATATATATATATATATATATATATATATATATATATATATATATATATATATATATATATATATATATATATATATATATATATATATATATATATATATATATATATATATATATATATATATATATATATATATATTATTTTATATATATATATATATATATATATATATATATATATATATATATATATATATATATATATATATATATATATATATATATTTTCTTGTTTAGTGTTCATTAAAACTTTATTATCATATTGTTGTGTATCTAACTTCCTTTGGGTCGCTTGCTGGCAAAGTTCATTCCAACCTCTAAGCACTCTGAGTCAATAAACCCATTCAGGACACGGGCCGAACGAAGTATATGGAGTAGTACGTCGACTCCTCCGCATTCGGGATAATAGGATATATATATATATATATATATATATATATATATATATATATATATATATATATATATATATATATCAAGAATATGAAGACCCAGGTGATTATACTAATCATTTATTGGCCGAACGTTTCGGACCTTTACTAGGACCATCTTCAGCGACTATATCGTCTAATGAGAATGAGAAGGAACATTAATTGATAACAGTTAAAAGAATGCATTAAAAAAAAGCGGAAGAAGGCAAGTTAAAATAATAAAATTGACAATAATAAAAATTAAAGTAAAAACACTAATAATATATAGAATTAAATAATATTACCCAGTGATATTTAAAAAAAAAATAATAGAAAGTGAAATTATAGCAATCTGATAGATTATCACATATTAAAAGTTACTGAAGTAAACAAAAAATAACCTATTATATTAAATTGTAAAAACACACAAAAAAGACAAAAAAAACGAAAACAAATCAGAATGAACAAACCTTTAACGTGGGAGTTGAGAAATCAACTAACTAAACATATAAAACTACTGACGAAATTTATTCGGTTGGTCGGTTCGATAGTTAATCTATTGAAGTGTTAGTTGGTTATATTGTGAATAATTTAATTGAGGAGGCGTAATTATTTAGGTTTGGATGTTTTTTAATGATATATAGTGACTCTAAGATTTTCAAATCGAGAGAAGTTAAGGCTGAAAATAATATAGTAAATGAATTAGAATTAAGAAGATGATGGTGATACTCTGAATGTTGCCTGATGGAAGAGGCTTCAGGTATAGAAATGGGAATACCAGTCCTATGAGACAAACCCAAGTGCTTCATCCCCGAAGCAATTGCTCTCAAAAAAAATGATAGCATCTCGTGTACTGAGGCATTAATCTCTATTTTTTAAGGGGTAGGGATCCCTAAAGAGGTCCTCTCTGATAGGGGCCGTCAATTTACGTCCGAATTGATGGAGCATGTGAATAAGTTGCTCCAAATTAGGCCCATTTTCACCACGCCCTTTCACCCCTTTGCAAACGGTATGTGCGAGAAGTTAAACGCTACCTTGAATAGCGTGCTTAAAAAGCTGTACGACGACCAGCCCCAGGAATGGCACCGGTACCTGCCAGTAGCTTTCTTTGCGTGTAAAGAGATTCACCACCGAACTCTGGAATTCTCCCCATTCGAGCTTCTCTATGGTCGCAATGCCTGAGGTCCGCTGAGCATTCTCAAGGAGCTCCTCACGAACTCTCGATTGGATGAGGAACTAAAGACCTCCTACTCGTATGTTCTGGACTTGCGTGACAGGCTAGAAAAATGCTTGTTGCCGTGCCGTGCAAAATTCCGAGATCAATCTAGAGAAGTATCGAACGTATTTTGATATTAAATCTAAGGCACGAAAATTGAAACCAGGCGATGATGAAGTTCTGCTTTTACTCCCCACGGACAACAACAAAATCCTATCCCAATGGAAAGGACCGTTTCCTGTCATATAAGCTAGAGGGCCCGTGGAATATGTCATTCAGTCGTCATCTGGCAATAAGTTGTTCCACATCAACATGTTCAAAAGATATCACCGGCGAGCTTGTGTTAATAATATTGTTGTCTTCGACGAAGAAGGGACAATGGAAGCATCCTTTCCTTGTGACCCATTAAATATTGTTCAGACAATATGCGTAGAGGAGGATAAAGATTATCCTTTGCCTGATCTGCCTTCCTTCCCTTTTTCCCATGAAGACCTAGCTACCGCAGTAGACGTGAATCCTAACCTCGGTTCCATGGAGACGTCTCAGATTGTCTCGCTGCTAAAAGAATACCCAGACGTAATTTCCGAATCTCCAGGATGCTCTACACAGTTTGAGCATGACATCTCTCTCACCACGACGGAGCCAATTAGGAGTAAACCCTACCCTCTTCCAATCCACCTTGGAAAGGCCTTCAGCAAAGAAGTCAAGAACCTCCTTAAATTAGGAATAATTGAACCCCCCTCGTCGGATTATTGTTCCCCATAGTAATGGTACGTAAGACGGATAAATCTTTTCGTATGTGCGTAGATTTTAGAAAGTTAAATGCTGTTACGGTATTCGATGCTGAACCCATCCCTTTTATCGACCAGAACCTGCACTTATTTGAGAAGGCCAAGTACATTTCCGAAATAGACTTGTGCAAAGCCTACTATCAAATCCCGCTTCGAAAATCCGTGAGGAAGTTTACAGCATTTTCCACCGAAAAAGGGTTAATGGAATTCACGCGGCTCCCTTTTGGTTTGGTCACTGCCTGCAATAACTATAACCGGATGATGCGAAAAATTGTAGATGGGTTGAACAATGTCTCTTTCTACTTTGACAACGTATACGTTACCACACACACCTGGGAGGAGCACCTTCAATCCCTCCGCCCACTCATAAACCGGCTTAGGATACACGGATTGACAATCAAGCCGTCTAAGTGCCACTTTGCTCATAGCACTATCTCTTACTTGGGGTTCTTAGTAGGAGAGGGACAAAGTTAAGGCAAAAGAAGTCCTGCCGCTCCCTAAAACAAAGAAACAGCTTCGTTCGTTTCTTGGCTCCGTCTCCTTCTATCGGCGGTTCATCCCTCAATTCGCTTCCATAGCGTCACCCGTTAATGACCTTCTTAAAAAGGCCCCATCAAACGCCATCTAAGTGCAACTCCGCCGCGAATGCGAGTTTCGGCGAGCTAAAGAAAAAATTGGTCTCCGCTCCTATCCTCCGTTTGCCCAATACCCAGAACAAATTTGGCGTTCGAACTAATGCCTCTAATCTCGGCATTGGGTGCGTTTTATTACAATATGAGGAAGAAGGAACTCCATAGCATAGCATAGCCAATATATCCTTGCATACGATAGCCTAGCCTAGCATAATATAGGCTAGCTTGTTATGCCTATCCTATCATAACCACACCTAACATAATAGATCCAAGCGTATCATATTATAGCCTAGCCTAGTATATCCTAGACTAGTAGAGCATATCATACCCTAGACTAGAATAACCTTGCATAGCTTAGCCTATTATAGCCTTGGTTAGCTAGCTTATCGTAGCCTAACATAGTATTACCTAGCATAGCAGAGCATAGACCTCCCTAGCCTATTATACTTTAGCCTACACTAGCATAGCTTAGCCTAGCCTAGAATAGTATAACCTAGCCTAGCATTAACTATCCTAGACAAGTATAGCCTATACTATCCTATTATACTCTAGGAAAGCATAGCTTTGTATTGTCTAGTCTAACATACTATACGCTATCCTAGCATAGCATTTTATAGCCTAAATTAGCATAGTATATCTTGCCCTTGTACATTATATTTTATCATAGTATAGCCTAGCATAGTATATCCTATTCTAGGCTTACCTAGCAGAGTATAGCATATGATAGTTTAGTCTAGTTTAGCAGAGTATCGGCCGAATAGTTATGATGGTATGGCCAAAACAAAATAATTCCTGGGCTAATCTTGGGAGGACTTTTGCAATTATATCATTCGAAAGAGAATGTAAAACAACATAAGGATTTCGAATTTCGTTGGAATCGGCTGAATAGTTATGATGTTATTAGTCGCACGCGACTAAAAACGACAATCGAGGCAAAACTACTGATTATATAGACCATTGAAAAGGGGAACCATGCGTAAAGCAGCGAGGCCATTTAGCTTCAGGAGTATTATAGGATGAAAAAGAAAATTATTGAAGATAAAGAAGGTATAGAAACGGAATAAGTGGCAAGGATCGTTAATGTGTCAGGTCATCCCATAGGTTTTGGTCGAGATTTTATATAGACAACTCCAATTCAGCATAAACCTATAAAATGCCTTATAATTTGAAAATACACACACACACACACGCACACACAAATAGAGCTTATTTAATTAGGATGAGAAAGGATAGTCATAGGTTAATAGTGTCAACACGAGTCTCTATCTTGCCACTTTTAACTACATGGTAGCTTGGCGAGGCGGAGGGGTGCGTGGACAATAAATGAAATTTTGTTAAAAATAACAATAAATTTAGGGCTTTACAGGGCACATTTCAACATTACCATTGCGACTGAACGGCATTGTATAGGGTCTTGGGCACATTCCTTTTTAATTTGCCGCGGTTGGGTTATTTTGCTATAGATTTGATCAAATGTTATATAGTTCATTGTTCTCACGCGCAAAATATTCTCAAAGGTGTCGAAGGTTAAAAGGTGTTTTAAAGAATAAAAAGTTGCCCCTGGTTTCTTCCCACCCACCCTCTAAATAATATGTCCCCCGAATAGAATGGGAAGAGAAAGAATAGCAAAGGGATGACTGGCGAGCCACAGAGATCGAGAAGCGAGATGAAAATGGCGCGAAAAAACCCGCCTTTACAATTGCCCTATTTCACCAGGCGGGAAAATCACACCATTTAGGCTTTCGGATGCAAACCTTTGCAATTCGTGAATTTCCTGTGATTTGGTCGGCTTCCATAAACCTTTAAAGGGGAATATAATCGTCAGATGGGCCAGCAGGGCGAAAGGGGCTTTAGACCTTTAAATTAATTAAATTACGGAAGTGTAAATGCAGGAGTTGTAGAACCTGTATACTAACGTGGGCAAACTGTAAGTCCATTAGAAGTTGTGCAGTAGGGTGATGACTTTTTTACAACCTTATACCCCTGTGTCATAATTTGATGAACTTTAATTAAAGATTATATAAAATCTTACTTTCAAGGTGATTTGATAAAAAACCTCACGCACAAAATGATTTTAAAAATTTTATTTGTCAGCTTTTTTGTCCAGTTTTTGAAGTCACTGGCAGCATATACGAGATTGAACACAAGCTTATGAGTCACATATATATAACATTATATAGGGTCATAAAACACACAAGGAAGTTAATTAGTTACAATAATGTCATTGGAGAGGATGAATTTCAGTGATACTCGTAGGTTGTCCTTGTTGCGGCAGGACCCATGCAAGTCTTTCATAACCGCACGCTCACAGCTCTGGTTGCTTCGGGCAATATTGATTGGAGATTCATCTGTTTTCCAGTGGGTTTTCAAGCATTTGAGACCTGTTGGGTATTCATTCAGAGCTGCAGATAGTTCATAAAAATCTTCAGCGTGAAACAAGTGGGTGCTGAACCAATGGTCAGCCCATGAGTAAGAAATGAATGAACAGATTTTACGCAGCCTGCTCCAGGTGTCAGGCATCAGAATTAACGCAAGAAGGGCTAGAATGGCACGAGAGTTCCAACGGGCATTGCTGATGTTTGGGATCTCTTGAAACTTTACAAAGGGAACCTCATTCAACTCAGTGAAGTGACGGAAGACATGCGTGAGGTGATAGAGAAACTTCATGTCATCTCTCCAGCCGCCTGTTTCTTTAATCTCAGTTTTACCCTTGCTGTAGGCTGCTTTCAATTTATCATAATTGCTCATCAAATGCTTCACAAAGAAGTACTCTATGTTTGGTGATTTAGTCGACCCATGGAGCTCATCGTCCATGACAACGCGAGGAATCCGATCCAGGACATGGTGCTGGCAACTGACGAACTTGGTTTTGGGGTGACCTTTATGTTCGAACATTTGCTGCAGTCGAACAACGATGCCTGTCTTTTTGCCGGTATTTACGCTTGTTTTGTCGGCGACAAGCATAACAATTGATCCCCACAGGTTGAACTCCTCTAACACACCCTGGAGCCCTTTTGCAATTGTTACAGCTTTCCCATCCTTCAATTTGAGCGCAGCCAACTTTATTTCTTTCGATTCATTCTTGAGGATCACGACCTGATATTCAAAGTCCTCAATGCGTTTGCCTTTAAAGTGTAAGCTACACTTTTCCAGATAAAGCGTGCTCACCAAGTGCTTCTTCACCTTGTGGATTGCTGACTAACATGGGGTTGGGATTTCAATGCCCTCATCAGAAAGCTGGCGACATACCTTTGCTGCTCTGTGGGACGACAGCTTTGAGCTTGTAGCAAGGAGTCTTGCTTAGCCTGTTGAGTTATGCTTCCTTTTCCTCGTTGATGCTGCATTCTCATCCTCCCAAGAACTATTTTCGCTGTTATTTGATGAGTCCGTGCTAGTTTCGGAACAATCAGGTGGTGCTGAGCTGGAAAGTGGGGACACAGTCGCTTCCATTGCCTTCTTTCGCTTGGATGGGTGGATGGTCTTGGCACTAGCAGGTTTACCAGTGGAATCACCAACCTGGCCTTTGGTCAAAATTTGCTATTTATAGAAGTTCTCATCTTTTTTGCACAACCAGTTGCCTTTCACCTTGGTCACGTCAAACAGTTCATTCAAAGAATTAAAGTTTTGTTTCTTTCTGCAGTACTCATAGTCTTTCAGAAGGTTTTCTAGTTTTGCACAAATAGCTTGATCAGATACATGCGGGAAGTTCAATGTTTTGCTCCATAGGGCTTTTAGCTCCACAACAATTAGGCCGATCCTCTCCCTCCGTTCTTTGGCGGTGGATTCAAGAAATTTGAAGCGTCCAACAACGTGGATTTTCAGGGAGGATGCGACTCCGTTCACTTAAGGGTGCTTCATAAACTGCCACGTTGCCTCTTCTTGATGGTGCTTGAAACTGGACTAAGTTATTTGTCCAGGTTTTCTTGTTCTTCTCCGTGTTAAAAAAGCTCTTCTTGAACGACATGTTTTGTACTCAGCAACTGAAATAGAAAATAAACCTAAATATTAAATAGGTAACAAATTAAAGAAACTGTTATTGAACTTTTATATATTTTATTAAAAAACAAGCAAATTACAATTATAAAAAATAGGAGAGAAGGCAGACACTAATAAAATATTATATACTGTTATATTATATAATTAGTGAGAAAGTTAAATGTAGCTTACCAAATAATACCAGGATCTCTTTACAATATACGCTGGAGAATACACAACAATTATAATAAGGCAATAATAATATCAACGCCGTTAAAACTGAACTAGTAACTACCCGCTTTAAACATTTCGCTTATATACCGCATGCGAAATTGCTGAAGAAAATTCTGGAACTCTATAGAAATCGCCCAAGCGATGACGTGATGGTCTTCTGGAAAATTCTATACAATTCTATGGTACATAAATTATTGCACAAGTCTGTTTGATGACTTATATATTTAATATAAATATTTTTACCACATATAAAATGCTAAAATGGCCTATATTACATTTCAAAGTGGTTTGTGCGTGACCTTTTTCAATATTTCAATGGAATAAAGGTAATTTTTGTCATTAATAGGCAAAAGTTAATTCATTTGTGCTACAGGAAATAATTTTTGATAAAAAACGTCAAAAAGTCATCACCCTATTGTGCAGACGGAAACGAATGAATCCCACCCTACAAAAACTATATAATTTTTTAGGTTTGCACATGTTCACATTAAATGTTATTTGACACGAAACATTGATTAATCACATAAATGGAAAAATAATGAAATGTAAATTCACAATCATGATTTATAAGTGTGTAATAAGTAGATGCGTCAAAAATAGTCTTAATACAAAAGAAATTGCCAAAATCTATATTTCTTAAAAATACTCGTTTAATTAGCATGGAAATTTCAAGGAATATTCTTTGAAATTTGCCTCTAATAGTCTCCAAGTTTCATAGAACATCATAGAAAAGAAATGTGTATTTGAAGAAAGGATCCCTTTAAAAACTAGAGAAGGATATATATATATATATATATATATATATATATATATATATATATATATATATATATATATATATATACAGCCATTGCCAGAAAACAAATCAATTAATGAATAGACAATTGCACAAAATATGAATAAGAAATGAATGACTTGAACACATCTTCGTCCGCGGTTGTTCATCAATTTGTCGCATTGTTCACGGGTGATTGTATTTCATTCTTCTTTCCTCCTTTGCCGTAGATCTTCAACATCCGTCGTTATGAGAACGATAAATTCACTGAGTATCTCCATAGGTTCTCGATCGGGTTTAAATCAGGGCTCTGCGCAGTCCAGTTATCAAATCGAATATACCCCACGACATAATGATGTCACCTCCAAATTTAACACATCTCCAATCAGGCGCGGATCCAGGGAGAGGGGGGGGCATGACCAGGTGGAAATTCCACACAGTGTGCCTGTCTTGCATCGCTTTTCGAGTCGGCGTCCCATGTCTTGAGTCACGGAGAAAACACGGCGCGTGCGTTTGACTCGCTGACCAGGCGGATCGCGCATCCTACCACTCACACGCCTGGCCCTTCCATTCTTTGTCAGCTGGCCTGAGCTGGGCATGTGCTCGCTGACATCTTTCACTTTGTGAACTAATTCCAGCATCCTCTCTATCTCTCTCGCTCTCTTCCCTCTCTCCTCGCAACTACACAAGCATAATCTCCGCGTCATCTTCTCTCTGAAACACAGGTGCAAAATAAGTGATTTTTTATTATATATTGTTACGGCCATGGTGTGATGTGAGTGGCTGTGCTTTTCCATGTGATGAATTATACGAGTGTCATGATGGGGAAGTCCAGAGGTTATGCCGCCATCATCATGGAGCAATACCCCCTCGCCAAGCCGATTCAAAGCTTTAATCACCGAGTGAACCTGGTGAACCAAGGCCTGCGAGGTGAAAGAAGTGAAACTTGCCCTTCAGACACTCAACGAAGTCCATAACTTCATTTACTCCAGCAATATGCGGACGCTGCGGTTCTCCAAAATCGTGAAGCTTTCCTCAGCTAAGCGGGATAAGGTGGTGGCCTTGTGTCCCACCCGATGGGTTGAGCGGCATGATGCAGTCCTCGTGCTCATCGAGTTTCTGCCTCACATCGCGGTCTTCATGGAAGAGGAAATGAAGCTGGATGCCAATGCTGGTATCTTACTCGCTGAGATTAGGGACCCTCGCTTTCTCATTGGGCTGGTTGTGGCGGAGTCAGTTTTGGCCCACACACCCAAGCTGAGCAGGACCCTACAGAAGAAGGACGGTGACTTGGCATCTGCGTACGCACTGATTCGTGAGATCGAGACTGTTTTCGCCAAGTTCAGAAAGAATGCCGAAGAGCAATTCCACACTGTATTTGCAAAAGCCAAGGATCTCCTGATTGAAGTGGAGTCAGCTCACGATGACGTCCCTGTTCCCTGAGCTGTGCACGGCCGACACAGCGCGCGAATATCCCGGCCAGGACTGCTGAGGAGTACTATCGACGCTCGGTCTATATCCCGTTCGTTGACCAGGGCATCACCGAGCAGAAGAAAAAGTTTGAGGACGATACCGTGCCAGTTGCTCTCCGGTTAAAGGAGCTTCTCAAGGGCTAAAGAACAGACGTGGATGCCGTCCTTAAAGCCGCTAAGCTCTACAAGAACGATGTTGAGTCACTGGTGCTCGTGAAGGCAGAGGAACAGCGGTGGACAAATTCCGCTCCGGTCTTCGGGGCTGTCAAGAATGCGAAGGAATACGCCGAGACCCGTATGTCCCCGAACATTGCGAAGCTCCTGACCATCTTAATGACTCTGCCGGTCTCAAATGCAGAGGCCGAACGCTCATTCTCAGCCTTGAAACGACTAAAGACGTACATGAGGAACACCATTGGCCAGGATCGTCTCAACGGCCTCGCACTACTCGTCCTCCACAATGACATTCAAGTTTCGAATGATCAAGTGATTGACAAGTTTGCGGAAGAAAACCGCCGTCTCCTCTTCGCTTAGGAAAATGAAGGAGGACATTGGGCATGGGCCTATGATTTTGAGAGAGCTTACTCCTGGAAAATATAAATACTTTTTCTATTATGTACCTTACTACTTAAGTGGGCGAAATGACTTGCAAGTAGAATACATCATTATAGTCTACACTAAATGTACATATTCATCATTAATGCCTATAACTTATTCGGATGTATTCAGCACTGATTATTTGTGTGATCATACATGTATTACTTGTAAAAATATGTACTATAATAAGCAACTTTAACAAATCTCCACTCATGAAAATCCTGGCATCGCCTCCCCCCCCCACTCACCCCATTCGCTTTTTCTAGATTCGCCACTGTCTCCAATATTTTGCCTGTGGGACACCTCACATGCCCCTTCCAATCCGATCCGAACAAATTAAATTTTTAAATTTGCTTTCGTAGCTGATTAACACACACTTTTCAACACTTCGCAGGACATACTCACTATCAAGGCCAACCAAGTCGCTTTATTTTATACTTATGAGTGGTTTCTAAGTACGCAAACAACGTGAGACACTATGGTTACCCAATTTCAGGTTTATTTTCTCGGCATCTTGACGTGAATTACGGATGCTGTCTCACGTCGATCTTCCATCAATATTCACTGCATCATGCTATCCACCCAGAGAGTATTATTTTTTTTTAGGGAGAATCGTTTTCTTCTGCGATTCGCAGGACTCCGTATCCTAATTGACCTTTATTATTTGTGAAATCACCCTTTTTTAACAGATTTTAATGCCTTAAAATGTCAGACACTGGTATTCCTTCACTCTTCCAATGGAAAACCTGCTTTCTAAAGGATCTGTGAAATTAGCTCGTCTCGTTAACCTGTCAAATAAATGCGATATGGTGTGAGTCAAATAAATAATATCATCAAAGGAAGTTTACAATTACCGTGGCCTAATTCACGAATTTTTAGTATAACTGGATGTTATAAGTTATCGATCACTAGCTTCAGGCGTTTCCTTTCTTCCAAAACGCATTAGTTTCGTCATTCCTTTGTTTGTAGTCGTTTTTCTATGAATTGAAACTTGAACAAAACCTGAGGTGAATTGCTTTCAAATTAAACGAGAATTTTACATAAAAGGTAGATTTAGGTATTTGTTCTCATGTCTTGGACAGTAGGGAAAATTCCGACAAAGTGGGCCACTAAAAATTCAACTGTGAATGAGAGGGGGGAGGAGGGCTGCTCTATTAATAAGAAGAATATTAGGAAGAAGCTTTGGGTTGTTTGTGTTTTTATGGGTTTCTTTGATCACATATTGTCATCGTTTGTTGTGTACCTCAGGTAGAATCTACAGGGTGGTCCGAAGGTCTTGCCACCCACCTGGAAATATTGTTTTAATTTTATATTTCGCATGTGTTTGATAACATTATATTGTTCATTTATGGTTTTTATTACTTTTCGGTAAGGAGTGACAAACTTTCGGACCACCCTGTACAGTTTAATAGATGATCCTAACTACACGTCCTGAAATATATGGCCTATGGTGTGTCTGACATGGGAAAAGGGGAACATTTTGTTATCCTCCAATTCCCCCAAAATACAGGGTAAGGTATCAGGAAATTATTTTTTTGTTTTAAAAACTAAGAAAAAGTTGTACCTTTACTAATCCATATCCATAAAGTATATGGTAATTGGTTATTAGTGGGATTGATTTTAGTTAATAAATCAGCCTAGATAGCTATTTGAAAACCATTAGGCCTAACGAATGACGTGAACTGAATTTGGAAAACTTCGGGTCTAGGTTTATAAGAAAACGGACGATAAACAAAATAAATACGAGTATATTTATAAAATCAACAAATGTACAATGAGAGAATTGGATTAGGAAATAATAACTAGTGATCGGTTAATACACTTATACGAATGAATGATATAATTAAATTGAGAATTGTTAAGGAATACAACGCAATTCAATGTATGAAAGTAATGAAAAGTAGAGTGAAATGTAAGGTGAAGTGAGATAAGGTATGGTAAAGTAACTAAGGTAACTATGATGGACTGTGAATTGGGATCTGCACTGAGAGGAGTAACCAGAATTAGGACCTACTCTCGCATGGCAGTTTGCAGAGAATAAGTGTGAGGGGACGAGGAATTAAACTAAGTATGATTGTTTGGAATTAAATGATTAAATGGAGAAGGAATGATTACTGACCTTCATGCTGAGAATGACGCGAGACGAGTGAGGAATATTTGTGTTCAATGTGGTTGACCTGAAAGCGTGTTAGTTTGTGTGTTTGACTAAAGTAAGTGTTGACGAAAAGAATGTATCTTAGCTATAATTTTTGGATGGCAATTATACGAGGGGTGGTCAATAAGTTTTGCAATTCGGATATAAGGAAACGAGATATGAGGAAAAGTGTTTTATTATTTCTCAATATTACTACCCTCGACTTCAATGCACTTGCGCCACTTGTCCCTGAGGCTTCGAATTCCCGACAACCAGAAATCTCCCGACTGCTGTTCAATCCACTCCTGGGCGGCGAGTTGGACATCTTCATCGTCCCAAAACTGGCGTCCACGCAGTGCAGCCTTGAGCTAGCGGAATAAAAAGTAGTCGCTAGGAGCCAGATCTGCACTGTGGGGGGGATGGTTGAGCTCCTTGAATCCGCACTCGCGCAGGGCAGCTTGTGCAACTCTGGCCTTGTGAACGTTGACGACGTTGAAGTCGATCATGGGGCGTGAGGTTTCTAGGGACCCAACGGGCAGAGACCTTGGTCATGGCCAAATAGTCGTGGATGATGCTGATAACACTTCCATGTGATATTCCAAGTTCTCGCTCGGTTTCTTCGACCTTCACCCGTCGATTTTCGATGATCAACCTCTCCACACGGACCACATTGTCTTCGTTGGTCACGTCTGACGGGCGTCCTGGATGGGGGTCATCTTCAAGGGACTCACGACCGTGGCGGAACTCCCTATTCCAGCGAGCAATGGTTGCATAGGAATGGGCGGTGTCGGTGTACACTGCAACCATGCGTTCATGGATCTCTTTTGCATTCTTGCCTTCCTTGGTCAAAAATTTGATCACTGTGCGGTGCTCAACCTTCTCCATTGTTGAAAAATTTGTGACTGGCGATTTGCGATCAGCTACTGCTTCTTAAATAGACGAGGCAGGAGCATGCGGCCGCAGGTCCTGACTCATCATAAATTGTCCTAACACCCCCACAAACAGCCATCCCCCTTCCTTTGTTTTGCCCTACCGATTCGCAAAACTTATTGACCGCCCCTCGTATATTACAAAAGATATATTGAAAATACATATACAAAATATTTTAGATTTTGGATTGATTATTTATACATAACTAAGTTCAAATTTTACATAAGATTTAACAGAAATTGTAAAAATTAAATGGGAAAACAAATGGATAATTTTACATTGAATTTAAAAAGGAAAGTATGCTAATATTTATGCACAATGAACATTACGTTAAAATGATATTAGGTGATGGTAATATTAAAATTGATGCAATGGAATATTGATACATGTAATATTTTATAGGAATGCCAGAGGGCATTGCTATAGGTAGTGCATGTGGTTATTTACCTCTGCTTATGTTGGTCCCTTTGTTAATAATCCATTCTTCGGCTTTTACCAGAATAGCTTTTATACTGCTCTTTGATGTCAATAAACTGAAGAAGATGCTGTAAATAGCTCATCGCACAGCAGTATTCGTTTGTCTGTCGAAAGACCATGAACAGCAGATCAAAAATAAACAACCAATTGCATGATTGTTAAGTGTCAGGGGATGCCCTTCGAAGGACCAGCGTGAGAGGAAGCCCCCCGGAATACCCTTTTCAGACCCTTCGCTCGAAACCACGTGCTTCTTGGCGTGGGAATTTTAGAATCATCGAGAAGGAAGCAGTCCCGCGGTAAGTCGCCTGACCCGGCTGTATTTGCATATGCGGGCCACACCTCGCTCTCACTACCCCGTGATAACGCCGAATTCTCGCCCCCCATGCCTCACTGACATGTTATTCCCCGCGAGAGCGGCTGTACAAACCCCAACCCCATATCCAGAGGCAAACTTCGCTGTCCGATCCAACTCGTTATCTTTAAGTAAGCTTGCATGGACTGACGTCGAGAATCGTCTGTGGACGGCCATGGCCTTGGGCTATCTAACGCACCAGCCACCTGGCTATTTAACCCTGCGTCCGCCATTCCTAGAGGAGATTGAGAGTCTGCAAGTCCATCCGTTCAGACCATTTTGTCTGTTCCCCCGCGAAGTCTCGCAACCCCTGTTCGAGTCGTACCTCGTCGTTAAGATCTCACCAGCAGATCGCCCCTCGTGAAGCTTTGGCTCCTGTTCAGAGGAAAACCTATCGAACCACCTTATTCCAGGAGAATTGTGCGCCCCCTCCCTCATCTCGCACCCCCCTTCAAGACTCCCGTTCATCCTGGAGGAAGCATTCCATCCTAGGGACAAGTAAGTGTTAGGCAGGTTCTAAGATTGTAGAGTGCAAGTCCTAAATTGCATGTTGGTGTTAAAACTTTTATGTTAGATGTGTGGGTGCGATATATAGATGCCCTGAGTGGTTTGCTATACGGAGTAGTATAATACAAATGTGCACGATATCGCTGTTATTGTTTAATATGTTTATGGTATCTGGCAGAGAAAATAGTTGAGAGTATGGTACCTGACATGTATCTTGCAGAGGAAGTTGAAAATATGGTACCTGACAGTAAGGGAATTTGAGAGTATTGTACCTAACATGGAAAGAATTTGAGACTATGGTACCTGACAGGAACCTAGAAAAAAATATATAGAGTATGGTACTTGAAAGACATAAATGTGAAGTTGATCAAGAATGGTGAGGGATGAGATGTATGGGAACTGTCTATTTCTCTGGATGCTGCTGATATTATTGACTCTGGGGGGACAGATTTGGAAATTAGTGTTCGACGGTGTTCTGGGGAAAAATGGGGTTGAAATAATGCATGGAAGAGTAAAGTGATCGGTTTTAGGATAACAATGAGTCAGGGTGTAGTGAGTCCCTTGAGCAAGAGCGAGGAGTATCGAGGGAGGAGGTTGAACGTGATTGAAAGGTTTTGAATGGTAGGGAAGTCTCAAAGGTCACTGTAATTACTTTTCATGTTAGAAGAGTGGTGAAGAGCCTGTTTGAAAGCGCAAAATATGAATTGATTCTCGTGAGTTTTTAAAAGAAAAAGTACCTGACAGAGAAGTAAGTTGAGAGCATGGTCCCTCACAGAAAAAGAAGTTGAGAGTATGGTACCTTAAAGAGAAATAACTTGAAAGTATGGTACCTGACAGGTGACTGAGAGAGAAATAAGTTTAGGTATGCTACATGACAGGCACTTGAGAGTGAAATGCGTTGTGAGTATGGTACCTGACACTGAAAGGTTCCTGCAGAGAAAGAAGTTGAGAACGCTTGCCTTGACCCCAAAGATGACCCTTAATGGGCCAATTTGACTCGAAAAAAATAGGTTGGCTGAATAGGGTTCTTTTAGTGGCATTAATGCGCGTTGACCATACTTTGTAGAAAAATGTTGCGGATTTATGATGATCTGCATATTATTTTACAAGACCAACGAAATCGGCGCCATGAAACTTGTAGGGCATTTCTCTTCTCATATTTAAAGCTGAGAATATTTTCATTTTTACTTTACAAACTTCTATTACTGAACTGAAAAAACTCCAATATTCTAGCGTAGACATCGAAAATTCAGGTTAAAAATAAATTCCAAAATTTTATTTATTTATTCCTCAATTAATGTAAACAGCAATTTTCTGGATTTATGCATATTGCAGGGCCCCCTTATTACTGCCGTCAATGTTCAGGATTTATGCACATTGCATGCAAAAGTAAGTGTCTGGTACTATGCAATATTAATACACATTTTCTCAAGGCTAAACCACATCAATTATATTTGGTACATTTCATCCAACATCTTAGATAAAATTACAAATAACAATTGAAAAAATGTACCTTAAGATTTCTCACAGATCTAATGCACCATATCGCCTTATTTTTCTAGCGCATCGGACATCGAAATAAGGAAGAATTGAACACTGAAACACATTCTAGAAACTTCTGTGAATTCATAAAAATAATGACTTGTGAAAGGTGATGTGTGTAGTGGGACGAATTGCCCACTTTCAACTGTTTCAGGCAAAATTGAGAGAGGCTCTGAAGTTCTGGTCGATTGGATGAAATAGAAAACAGATTATATATATATATATATATATATATATATATATATATATATATATATATATATATATATATATATATATATATATATATATATATATATATATATATATATATATATATATATGCGAAACCAGGTTTCGACGGAAACATCCGATAGTTACTCCACCAACCCCTCTTGTACACATCATTTGAAATAAAATGCTTTGAACGCTCCTCATAGCTCTGCCATATTATGTGGCCGACAAGTAGGTTAACAGTCCACAGCTGACATTCATCGACCTTCAAAGTGTGAGACTCAGCATACAAATCTCTGGATGGGTGTATGGGAAGGGGGTCCTAATTATATCTTTTCTTATTCATCTTGATATTTCTATATTCGAATCTATTTATTTATTCTTGACTGAAGTTGCCCCTTGAAACATTGTCTTCCATTTATCTGACTGACTCTTGGTATTCTTGTTGGCGGAGATTCCTTTTTCTTTTTTTTAAGTTGGCTGGGTTAATTCTTGATCTTCGTATCCTTCCTTTCTTGATGCATCTTCCCATTAACTTGTCGTGATGATTTCTTGGATTCTTGATGAGTTAGCCCTGGAAATCGTTCTCCTTGATTTCCGTTTTCTTCGTATCCTTCCTTTCTTGATGGATCTTCCAATTAACTTGTCGTGATGATTTCTTCTTGCTTCTTGATGATGGGATGAGTTCTTCTGGCTTCTTGATGATTTTTTTTTATTCTTGATGAGTTAGCCCTTGAAGTCGTTTTCCTTAAGTTCCGTTTTCTTCGTGATTTTTCTTCGTAAAAATTGTGGACTTGAGAGTTTCGAACACGGTATCTTTAGATCTATAGGCCAATACTCTAGCCATCACGTTATGGCGGAGTCCGTCTTTAGTTGGTAATTTAATGGGCTATTTATATTATCGATTTGGAAGGAATTTTTCTCTGATACATCTTCGCACCCCTAGAGGTGTTACAAAAACCTCTAAAGTACAAACAGAGAACCTACTGTGTTTTATAGGTAACATAGGAATGTATGGCTTGAATTTTCTCTTTTTATACGGTTGGTGTTTGAAGTTTCAGAAGAGTCATGTAGAGATATCTACTTCCACCGAGGTGACGCAAAAGCCTAATTCTTTGGATCATTCATTCCATTCCGCGTTTCCTCTCTTTTCTTAACAATAAACACCTCTTTGTCTAGTTTTAGTTATAGTTGATATAAATTATTAGGATGTTTAATGGCATAGCCACGTCAACAAAACAGAAGTACCTATATAGTCAAGTAAAGAAGTTGATGATGGCTGACAAAACTCAAGCTACTCTACTCCCTTTGATGCTCAAATTGGATTATATAAATAAAATATAATAACCCTTAAATCAATAAATATTAAGAATCAAAGTGGCTTGAAATTATGTGGTTCCACATGGCACCAGAAGGCCTTAGAGGATTAATCCAACTGACGTTTCTAAATCTTTTGATCTTCTTCTTCTTACTTGTCAAGTTTCAATCCGAGAAAATGTGGAAACGGGGGATTAATTTAGCGGTGGTTGAATAAGGAATGAAACATAACGTTTTGCAGACATTAATCTTGACTGTCTCTGGGATCATGTTTCAAAATGTCCACCTGAAATATAAAGCTACTTTAAACATTTCAATTTTGATAAGGCAAAAGGCGATTAATTAAATATAATATATATCTACCATGGACCAGATATATGGAGGAATTCGTGTCCTTCCAGCACCAATTTCCCCAGGTTCGTTTTGGCTTTAAATTTAATTATCAATAATCGTTTTCCAATAAGAAGGGGGGGAGCTTCAGCATCACCTACCCCCATCCCTTGTACACACTCTGAAAATCTATGGCCTTTTAATCACAAGGCCACCTATTATTTTGTCCACGCCAAGGCGTATGATAATGATGGGGCCGCTATGGGCCTCAGTATCTGGCCCAGAGCGTTCCCCTTCCTATGACATGGTAGTGAAATGTCTTATTTGTCTTTAATTCCAGCTTTGAAATGTTCTGCCGAAGTCAATCGTAGTATTTCTAGAGTTTTCCTTTTCTGCGACTTGGGTCGAATAGAGGTAGCATCAAGACCCACAAACAGCCTTTTCCTTTTCATGGGTACCATCAGTATATTCTTACCTCGCTAGTTAGTTAATCTAATCATATATATATATATATATATATATATATATATATATATATATATATATAGAGAGAGAGAGAGAGAGAGAGAGAGAGAGAGAGAGAGAGAGAGAGAAGCTGCAGAACTTTTAGCCTCCAGGTTGAGTGAAAGACATATGCTTGACAGGTTGGTACGGGTATCATATTACCGAACAAGGAAGAGTACATTTGTTAAGTATTTCTGTGAGGACAAACAATTTGTATACTGCCCCGATCGATGTTTCTGGTCTGTTTACCAAGTTGGGACTTGGTACCTATAGCCCTGCTGAGTGTAGACTGTTTTTGGATAGCTCCAAGCGTAGCCTCAAGTGTGTCCTTTTGCATAATGGCAATGACTTTGGAGCAGTTCCTCTCGGTTACTCTGTCCATCTGCGAGAAACTCACGATGACATAAGAATGCTCATGGATTTACTTAAGTACCATGAACACAATTGGATCATATTTGTAGACCTTAAGATGGTCAACTTCCAACTTGGCCAGCAGAAGGGATATAAAAAGTTTCCATGCTATATCTGTATGTGGGACAGTTGAGCCCATGACAAACACTGGTCTCAAAAGATTGGCCAGTTCAGGAAACTTTGGAAGCAGGGATGCCAAACATTGTTAATGAGCTAATCGTAAGTCGAGAGAAGATCATTTTCCCTCTACTTCATCTCAAACTGGGGTGGATGAAGCAGTATGTCAAGGCGTTGAGCACTGACAATGATTGTTTTTAGTACATAGTATCGGCGTTCCCTGCTCTGTTATACGAAAAAATAAAAGCAGGAGTATTTGATGGTCCCAAAATCCGAAGATTTCTGAGTGATTCTAGATTCGTGAACACCATGAATGAAAAAGAGAAGGGAGCCTGGCTCTCATTTTATGCCGTTGTTCGTAACTTCTTGGGGAACAAAAAAGCGCATAACTACGAGGATCTGGTTACTAATATGCTGTTAGCATATCGTGATCTGGGATGCAACATGAGTGTGAAGCTGCATTTACTATAGAGTCACCTCGACCGATTCCCAGAGAATATGCGAGCCGTGAGCGACGAACAAGGGGAACGCTTCCATCAGGAATTGATGACGATGGAAGAGCGTTAGCAAGGTCACTGAGATAGACACATGATGGTGGACTACTGCTGGACGATTAGAAAAGATTAGCCAGAGAAGACTTACAAGAGAAAGAGTTACAAACGCCAAATTCTGCCCGATTGATATCAAGAAGAGGTCCTCCAGCCTGATGTACGGTCATTAATAAATTAGCATCTATTTGATTACAGTATTTGTAATCCTAATGTTTAATTCAAGTTTCTTCTCATATGCAATAAAATGTTTGTGGAAAAAAACCTGCTTTACTATAAATAACGCAAAAGGATGATTCAAAATTATTTCAGGGCATGATGATAGGCGTGATAAAATGAAAATTATTGTATAATATTAGTTATTGATATTACGAAAAGTCTGTAGCATTTAGAGAGAATCTGATTTCAGATTTGAATTCAGTATGCTCGAATTAGGTAGGAAAATGTACTTTTGTCAATGCACCAAATCCATTGTTTCCCAGTGTTATCTTTCTTCAAGGTTCTCCATTATAATTTCTTCATTTCGTGATTTCACCTGAACTTCATCGGTAAGCAACATTATACTTTAATAATTTAGGGTTTTTTTTCGTCTTACATTAGTGTTTTCATTTGATAAATACTTTAAAACATTTTTTCGTTTAATACTCTTGTTTTTTAAATCCCTGATTTAGCAATTAATTTTTTTGATTTTCTACATTGTCATAACTTGATTATTTTTAATATTGCTTATTTAAATTGTTTTAGTTGTTGCGCTAATTTTTTAAAAACTTTTTTGTAATATAGCTCATTTTTACCCTTTGGGTCTTTTACTTTTGCATATCATGATCACTAACTCTATAATTTAAGAAGGGGATTTTTTTTAGTATTTGAATAATAATTTCATCTTAGTTTGGTTATGACTTATGTTTTTTATCAAAGTTATTTCTAATAATTCTTTTATAATATCAAAAACCAAAATGGTGAAGTTCAGAAATAAATATAAGTATCGAAATTTTGTGATTTTTTAAAACCCAAAGAATTACGAATGGTGAAGTTCAGAAAATATATTTTTATATATCTTCTTCTATAACTATATTTTAGCAACGTCGTATTTTGAAAGGGAGGAAATTTAGTTTAGAGTTCCTTTTTAAAATTATTATAATTGGCGAAGTTCAGAAAATATATAAAAATTTAACCATGGCTGCTTTTCTTTAGATTTTAAATTTTAATTTTAGTAGCGAAGCGCAAGATCCCCCCGTAAGGGAAGAGTGGCGAAGCCATTGCCTTGTTTTTATATATTTTATTTCAATACAATTTTAATATCTGTCATTTCAATAATGTTTGTTTGCTCATAATTTTTAGCTTTTATATTTTACTCTCTTAATTTATTTACATATGATCACTGTTTTAATATTTCTTGTTTAATGAAATTGCAAAGCATAGATTAGAAAACAAGTAAATTTATGACGATTTTCGATGCAAGTTGTCTGATCCCCAATCGACCTTAAATTTAATAGTAGGATGCAAGTTGTTGAGTACCTAGAGGTAGTATTTGTGCTCAAAGTTCACGTCCCCGCAAGGTGGACGTCCTCTCGGCCTGAGTGGAAATTACGGAAGCCCAGTTGCTGGGTTGACCTGAACTCTCTGATAGAGCCTGGGATAGTTGTTGGTGCGTTTTCCCTCGCTCCCTCTCAATTATACATCTAAAAACTATCCCCTCAACCTTTTGTATTTCTTTATTGGTACCAGGAGGAACTGTCCTCACCCTGAAGAGTACAAATTAGACACACCGTGCTAGTGGGTTGAATTGAACTCTATGACTGGGCCGTAGTAAGTTGGGACGCTTCCTCCTCGCTCCCTCTCACCTATTTATTTGTTTTCTATGAATATCCCCTCAACCCTTTGTCTAGGCTTGACAACCTTACCAGCTACCTCATGCCAGTTTAGAGGAGAGGCTTTGAAACCTCTATAAACAACGCTCTTTAACGCATGAAGGTGTCAAGAGACTAGGACTTGAGGGGTCCTGGGCGTTGGGGTGCGAATAATGGGCCTATCCGATTTGCCCCAATATCGACTCCCATGCTTGTAATTAGAGGACCACCGCTATGTGAGCGTTCTCGGGTGGATAAGGCTGTACTGCTTGTGGCCGTCGGGCTGTACTGCCGTGTTCGCTGCCAGAATAACTAAAGGTCTCGGGTTCCGTATCTGTGTCTGACATAACAAAACTTTAGAACCTGGCCGTCCTGTCTATGATTATTAAGTCCTAGTAAGGATATTCGCCCTGTCGTCCTTGTTTTCTGGGTGCCCAGTTGCGAGCTTCCACCTTTGGGAAAGGACCGGTAGGTGTGCGTCTCTGTCCTAGGTTGCGAACACTATTCTTTATCGCCCCCGGTTGGACCAATGGAAAGTACCAAAACCCAAGATGGGATAGGCGGGAGCAGCTGAACGCAGGATAGCCCACTAACCCCCTTCTTATTTAGTGGTCACAAGTGTCAGAAATTACCATGTTTTGACAGGGTACCCAAATATTTAAACAGTTTCGCCAGCATTTCAAACTACCTCCCTGTCTCTCAATCCTCGCCCAGCCTTGCTGTTGTAGCGGACGAGGAAGTAGATGACAACACCACTCTGACAGGTGGAGGGGCTCCCCTCCTACCTTCTGAATGCGGCAAAGGGGCTTCTCCCTTGGTATCTTCGGAACCACCCACGGGTAGCTCCACCTCTTTGACAGAGATGCCCCTACCTAGGTGATTTCCCAGGATCCCTTTCAAGGCTCTTCTAACGGAAAAGGCCATTATCTTTCTTAATTTTTGTCAGGTTGGGGTGACTCTCCATTTGTAATGGGTCCTCTTTCGCTTTCTCAGAGGCTGCGAAGAACAGGGCAAGACAAAGGAAGTGTCGCCTCGGTCTCCCTCCTCACGTTCTGGTCAGGTGACCCACCACAAAACCCCTTAGAGGGGTAAGAGGTGGCTTCCTCCATGAGTCTTGTCACAATGATGGGTACTGGCATATCAGCTCACCTTATCATCCCAATGCGGGTTGGTATGCCGGCTCCAGTGACGGGCCATAGGCCCCACGAGTCCCTGATCAGGGTACCTGACACATTGAGGGGCATGGCCAGTTGGCGCCCCCTACTGAGGTGAGGATGGTCCTGGGGTTGACCACGACACAGATGGTAGGGTCTTCCAAGGTAGCAAACATTGGTTCTGTGCCAGACACTGAATCTGAGTGGGCCCCCTTTTCAAAAACAAGCCCCGAAGACTCGTAAGGAGAGGAGGGACCCGCTCTCCCGCCTGGTGCCTCGATGACAGCCAAGATCTCCATCTCGCAGAAAGATCTGACTGATAATGGTCCGTTCGGCCTTCGGGTCCTTTCCGGACGGGAAAGGAGCGGGTTCATTCCCTGCTCTCATCTCCATAAGAAAGAAAGAAAAGGAAAGATAAAAAGAAATCAAAGAGGACAAGAGATTCCTTTCCCTCCGTCTGGGCTCCGGGGACGGACGGGTATGCTGCCGTTTTGTCAAGCGACCAGGCCAAAAGGCGCACTCAGGCGGGGAGGCCCAGACCGAGATTAAAGTCTCAAGTGTGGTGAGTGGAGCCTCGGTTACGTCAGGGCTACCCATTCAGAGATTACCGGGCATTTCTTTTGGCTTGCTTGCTTCAAGCGCTTTTTAGTTATTCGGTTCACTAAGCCTTCTGACGTATGCGGGGGACGCCCCTGAGGTGGCAATTATTAATGCCTTTCGGACACTCGATGGCTCTCCAGTAAGTGTGACACCGCACTCTAACATGAATTTCGTAAATAGAGAGGTTTATACGAAGGAACTCGTAGACTACCCTTTAGAAGATATCACCTTAGATCTGTCCGATCACGGTGCGGCCAAGGTTGAAAGAGTGGTGTGAAGACTTGCAGGGACATCGAGACCCACCCGTACACTCTTAGTCACGTTCGACCCTGACAGGCTCCATGAGTCGGTGCGTGCCGGTAGGTATCGATAATGAATGAATGCATTCGTGCTATTGCAGCGGAGGTTCTATTACACCCACCCTTTGCCATACAAATCGCTCATGTATACGTGTAAAGGCGGGTTGAATGAATGCATTCGTGCTATTGCAGCGGAGGTTCTATTACACCCACCCTTTGCCATACAAATCGCTCATGTATACGTGTAAAGGCGGGTTTACTATAAATATGTGTATGATGCTCCAAGGCCGTACACGATAAGCCCTTATTGTTTATGACCAAGTGTGTCAATTGCGGGGAGCCGCACCCTGCTACCTCGGAACAGTGTGGCGCGTATCTCCTAGAGAATGGAGCCCTGGCCGTTCAGGCCCAGGATTGTGTCTCTTTTTGTGAGGCTAAGGACTTGCTCCCGGCGCGCCAGGCGCTGCCTAGGACGTCTTATGCATCAATTAAAAAGATCCCCTCTGCTCCTGCTCCCTTCTGGCCTTTGAGCACGGTCGTTTCGGTGCCCATTCGGAATCGCTCTGTGGGTTCTCCTCACCCTGGGCACTCCCATCGTAGAGTTAGCGGCACAATGGATTCATACACAGGTTGGGCTAAAACGAGGTCTCCCCCTCCACCTATATTACCGTATCTCGTAAGGCAGCATGACCGCACACGCCTCCACTGAGTCATTAGTCTTACGATACAAACCATCCGAATGTGGTCATGTAGCCATCTTTGGAGACTCCTAAGCCTCTACCAGAAAGGAGAACACTAAGGCTCCCACGCCCTTTCCGATGGTTGGACCGGGTAACTAGAAGACGCCGGACCCTCTAAAATAGGGTCCCTCTAAATCCGCCCTGGCCGCTAAAGATAAGTTTTGAAGCAGAGGAAGGAAAGACTCTCATAGCGAGCCCATCTTCCCCCGATATGCCCTCGAACGAAACAGCACCTTCAGCTCCTGCTACGGCCAACAGGAAGTGTATTGCCCTTCCAGTGAGGGTTTTCACTTCGAAGAAGCACCGCATCTCCTACGAGCAAGGCCTGGAAGGTATATTCTGTTAATTGAAATATCGTGAAATCCAATCCAATTCGAACGAGCTGCGGAGGATCGAATCCTCCCGTTCCCCGTTAGCTATTTTTTTGCAGGAGATCATGCTGGTATAAGATTTTGCGGCCACACCACCACACGATTGGGGCCGGGGGATTTATAAGCCCGAGATGATGTCTCCAGGTCCTTGCCGATCTCATTGGCGATCTAGAGATAGGTGTCATAAATGTGGATGAGTTTACGCATGGCTGCAGGAGAACCGCTTCCTTTTCTTTTCATAATCTATCTACATATGTGCTCTCAGGATGAAGACTGATTTTGCGTAGAAGGTGATCGATGAATTTCACGGTAGTGATCACTTTCCCATTCAACTATCATCTTATGGTCTCTTGGGGCCTGAAAATCCGTCTCAGGGGTGCTTGGAATAGGCGCGGTGGTCCCAATTTCAGGAAAAGACTGATTTCTCTGTCCCAGATGAGGAGTTTTGGTCGATGGATGAGACCGTTGAGTTATTCTCCAGCAAAATCATCGTTGTGGGCTTAACTACTCTTCCTAGAATGTCTGGCTGTTTTGTATATCGGCGCTTCCGTGGTGACAGCCGAGTGTGAGACGGCCCTCAAACTGAAATGTTATACCTACATACGCTATAAACGCCGCCCGAATGATTTTACTCGTTGAATTACTTTGAGCTAGGGCTAGGTTCTGGTCTGTTTCGAAGCACGCCCGATGGTCTTTGTGGAGGGCATACTTCTTGGTTTAATGGGAAGAACCCTCTTGCAGAGGTGTGGAAGCAAATCAAAACGATTCAGGGCAAGTTAAAGCAGGACCCCTTCCCGTTCTTCAGGTGAACGCTTCCGTGGCGGAGTCGTTTGCAACCGATTTCTCCATCTTCTCTAACTGAGATGCTGTTCCGCCAGCATTCAATGCACGTCACAATGTACCTGAACGCTGCCGACTGTACTTTACCTCTATAGGCAGAGACCCTTCAACGACAGGTTTACGTTGAGAGAGTTGCGTTCCGTTCGTGCTTCATGAGGGGAAAACACCCATGGTCCGGAAGATGTCCCCTATGCATTCCTTGATACCTAGATGAGCCAGACATGGCAGTTATGTTAGATTTGTTCAAACTACTTGAAGAGAGGTTCAGGCAAATGGCATTTCACAAACCAGGGCGAGATAACTCTACCCGGGCCGGTTTCCGCACAATTTTTCTAACCTCCTGCGTGTACAATGTGATGAAATAATTGGTAAATGTTAGATTTTCTTTTTTCCTGGACAGCGGAGGCTACCTATATTCTGCACAGTGTGGCTTCCGCAGGTTAAAATATACGTCAGATGCTCTGCTCTGAGTGAATAATACTGTCTGCGAGGCCTTCTTTAGCAACCAGTAAAACACCAAGGGGCTTTTCAATCTGGAGAAAGCCTATGATACCGTATGGTGATACAGTACCATAGAGACCCTCCATACGATGACGACGAGGAGATGCCTCTTAATCTTTATTTCTTAATTTATGAGAGAGCTTCGATTCCGCGTACGGGTGGCGGGAGCCCTCCCCGACCCAATGGAGCAGGAATAGGATGTCCGGCAGGGAATTGTCCTTATTGATACATTATTGCCCTGAACATTAGCGTTATCGACTAGGTGCTGCCAGAAGATGATCTTGCTGAGACTCGCTCTGCTCTAAGTGGCTGACCTTTCGATCTCTTTTGGTGCGGCTAAGATGCCAATCTGGACCGTTGACTACATAAGGCATAGAACTGCATCTCTCGCTATGCCAAATCGCAAAGATTTCGGTTTTCCTTAGCCATGACTAAGACGGTGGAATTCTGTTCCATTAGCTCTGCGTCACACACAGTGCATTCTGCGCTACTAGACGCAAGCCTGCGACTTCCTCAGTCGCCAACGGTTCTCACTGCATCCGCGGCCGATCTCAACAGTGCCTATGCCGCGAGAGACGCTAGTCATAGTCTAAGCCCTTTGGACTTAGGGTTAGAATACTCCTTTGAGACCTCAGTATAGCTCTCGGGCCGGGGGCGGACATGGTTCTGTCCAGGATGCCATTCTGGCAGGTGCCATTTGTCGCCACGCCTCTGTGCCCAAAGCTTCTACTGCGCCGGGTGAATTGCTTTCTGCCCTTCGCAGCACACTTTGGGTCATGCTGGAACCTTGTTAGTGTATACGGGTGACTGCAAGTCCCAGGAGAAGGGCAGATTCCACGCCGTATCATCTCTGTTTGAAGTCAGGGAGCGGGGGGGCTTTATTGTGCACTGCAACTGTCGTCATGGCCAAGCTGGTTGCAATACAACACTTGGGACGTGAGATAGGTGGTCATTTCCAGTTTGGATAAGGGATTGTGATCCTTTGCGTCTCACAATACGCCCTGAGTGCTCTCGGGATATTGGAATCTCCACAACCCCTGGTTCGCGTTATCCGTGACGCCAAGGTTGCCGCAAGCTGAACGGATGTCAAGATTATCTTCGGCTGAATTCCTAGATATATAGGAATTGCGGGAAATGAGCACGGGTGAAGGCGCCAAAGAGTCTGCGAGGGCTTGGCGATCAAACAAGCGTTTCGCTTTTGTTCAAACCGATTACATGGTAGGAACCAGTGCAGCCCTCCAGACTGCTTGGCAAGGAAGATTTTAGACGGCCGAGTGGAACGAGCCTTTCTCCAAATTCCACGACATCTTCGGGTGGCTTTCTGTCCTCTTCGAATTGGGCCCACTCGCGAAACAGAACGCCATTTGATGGGGCGCTTCTCTACAGCTTACTAAGACGACTGCGGCACATTCTTTTGGAATATCTTTGGAATGTTAGCATGACTGACCTGTCCCGGTACCGAGACGAACGGGGTTGCTAATGCTTGTACCTTTTACTCGGGATGGGTTTATGCACACAAACGTGTAGTCTATTACTTCTCTATGCTGTTGGTCGCATGCTTTCGGGCAGGGGCGAGAAGGGCGAATCTAGGATGCCGTAGTTTGTTTTCTTCTACTTGTTTATTTTTTGCTTCTTGGGGAATTATTTTTCCTTTGGTTTTGTTTGCTTGTTTTTTTATTTGTTTTTTTTTTATGTCTTTTACTCGTTTGGTTTTTTATCTAAGCTATCATAAGACTGTTATATGCTTGCGGTGACTTGTGCTCTGGTATGCGGTCACCAGATGGTGACTACCCTCCCCAATGAAAATATCGAGGCTCACGTTAATCCAAAATAAGTAAGTCATCGAAGTTATACCAGCTGACTAGTCATAACGTCAATACTGAAAATTTTTTGAGTTTTATAATATACCAAAGAAATTCAATTAATTTAGTTGTCGCTATATGTACATTTGATGTTTTAATATGGTTTCTAGGTACATGTTTGTTGTTCTAAAATGCTGCCTAGCGACAGGATTGCTGTTCTAATATGCTACCTAGCTACATAGTTGCTGTTCTAATATGCTGTCTAGCTACATGTTTACTGTTCTAATATGCTATCTAGCTACAGGATTGATGTACTAATATGATGTCTAGCGACATGTTTGCTGTTCGAATATGGTGTCTCGCGATATGTTTGTTGATCTAATAGCTTTCTTCCAACATGTTTGCTGTTCTAATATGCTGTCTGGCTACTTGTTTGCTGTTCTAATATGCTGTATAGCTACATTTTTCATGTGCTAATATGCTGTCTAGCAACATGTTTGGTGTTCTAATATGCTGTCTAGCTACATGTTTGCTGTTCTAATATGCAGCCTAGCTGCAGGTTTGATGTAATAATATGATGTCTAGCGACATGGTTGATGTACTAATTTGCTGTCTAGCGACATGCTTGGTGTTCTAATATGGTGTCTAGCGATATGTTTGTTGTTCTAATATGCATTCTATCTACATGTTTGCTGTTCTAATATGCTCTGTGGCTACAAGTTTGCTGTTCGAATATCCTGTCTAGCTACAGGTTTGATGTACTAATATGATGTCTAGGGACATGTTTGAAGTACTAATATTCTGTCTAGCAAAATGTTAAATGTTTTAATATGTTGTCTAGTGAGAGATTTGTTGTTCTAATATGCTGGCAAGCTACATGTTTGCTGTTCTAATATGCTGTCTAGCTACATGTTTGATGTAATAATATGATGTCTAGCGACATGTTTGATTTTCTAATATGCTACCTAGCAAACGGTTTGTTGTTCTTATATGCTGCCTAGCTACATTGTTTGATGTTCTAATATGCTGAATAGCTATATGTTTGCTGTTATAATATGCTATCTAGCTACATGTTTGATGTACTAATATGCTGTATACCTACATGTTTGTTGTAATAATATGCTGTTTAGTGACATATTTGATATTCCAATATGTTGTGTAACGAAATGGTGGTACGCTAATATGCTGCATATCTACATGTTTGGCGTTCTAATATGCTGTCTAGCTACATGTTTGATGTTATGAAATGCTATCTAGCTACAGGTTTGATGTACCAATATGATGTCTTGCCCCATGTTTGATGTATTAATATGCTGTCTAGCAACATGTTTGCTGTTATAATATGATGTCTAGAGATATGTTTGTTGTTCTAATATGTTGTTTAACGACATGTTTGCTCTTCTAATATGCTGTCTAGCTACATGTTTGATGTAATATTATGCTCTCTAGCGACTTGTTTTATGTTCTAATATGCTGTCTAGCCATATGTTTGCTGTTCTAATATGCTATCTAGCTAGAGGTTTGATGTACTAATATGCTGTTAAGCTACCTGTTTGATATTATAATATGTTGTCTAACGAGATGTTGGTGGTCTAATATACTGAATAGCTACACGTTTGGCGTTCTAATATGCTGTTTAGCTACAGGTTTGACGTTATAATATGGTATCTAGCTCCAGGATTGATGTAGGAATATGATATCTAGCCACATGTTTGATGTACTAATATGCTGTCTAGCGACATCTTTGCTGTACTAATATGATGTCTAAGACATGTGTATTGTTCTAATATGTTCACTAGCAACATTTTTGTTGTTCTAATGTGCTGTCTAGCTATATGTATGCTGTTCTAATATGCTATCTAGATACATGCTTTCTTTTCTATTATGCTGTCTAGGACATGTTTGCTGTTCTAATATGATGTCTAGAGACATTTTAGTTGTTTTAATATGTTCTTTAGCGACAGGTTTGCAATTCTAATACGATGTCTAGCGAAATCTTTAATGTACTAATATGCTGTCTAGCGACATGTTTGATGTACTAATAAGCTGGGTAGCAACATGTTTGAGGTGCTAATATGCTGTCTAGCAAAATGTTTGTTGTTCTATTATGCTAGCTAGCAACATGTTTGATGAAATAATATGCTGGCTATATGTGTGATGTACTGATATGCTTAGTAGCGACATATTTAATGAACTAATATGCTGGGTAGCGACATGTTTGATGTGCTAATATGCTGTCTAGCGACATGTTTGTTATTCTAAAATGATGTCTAGCTAGATGTTTGATGTACTAATATGCTGTGTAGCGACATATTTGCGTTTCTAATATGCTGTCTAGCAAAATGTTTGATGTACTAATATGCTGCCTAGCGTCATGTTTGATCTACTAATATGCTGTGTAGCAAAATGTTTGATGTGATAATATGCTTTCTAGCGACATATTTATTGTTCTAATATGCTATCAAGCTACATGTTTGGGGTTCTATTATGATGTCAGATATATATTTGCTGTTCTAATATGCTATATAGCTACATGTTTGCTGTAGTAATATGCTGTTTAGCTATTTATTTTCTGTTCTAATATGCTATCTAGCTACAGGTTTGATTCACTAATATGAGTCTAGCGACATATTGGATGTATTTTGTTCTGTATATCAACATGTTTGCTGTTCTAATATGTTGTCTAGCGATATTTATGTTGTTCTATTATGCTGTCTAGCTACATGTTTGCTGTTATAATATGATATCTAGCTACATGTTTGATGTACTAATATGATGTCTAGTGACATGTTTGTTGTTCTAATATGCTGTTCTAGATTTATGGTTGCTGTTTTGATATGCTTTCTAGCTACATCTTTGCTGTTCTAATATGCTGTCAAGCTACATGTTTGATGTTCTAATATGCTATCTAGCTACAAGTTTGATGTACTAATATGATGTCTAGCGACATGTTTGAACTACTAATATTCTGTTTAGCGACATATTTGATGTTCTAATATGTTTTCGAGTGATAGATTTGTTGTTCTAATATGCTGGCTATCTAGCAACATGTTTGCTTTTTTATTATTCTCTCTAGCTATATGTTTGCTGTTCTAATATTCTGTCTAGCGCATGTCTGATGGATTAATATGCTGTTTGCAACATGTTTAATCTACTAATATGTTTCCTAGTGACATGTTTGATGGTACTAATTTTCCGTATAATGAAATTTTTAATATTAGGTTATGGTCTGTAAAAAACATGTTTGATTTTCTAATATGCTGTCTCTTAACATGTTTGAAGTTCTAATAAGCTGTTCAGCGACATGTTTGATGGACTAATATGCTGTTTGCAACATGTCTCATGTACTAATATGCTCTTTAGTGACATATTTGATAGACTAATATGCTTTATATTTACATGTTTGATGTATTAATATGATGCCTATCGACATATTTGATCTACTACTATGCTGTCTAGCGACCTGTTTGCCGTTATATTATTTTGTCTAGTGTCATGTTAGCTGTTGTAATATGTCGTCTAGGGCCATGTTTGCTATTCTAATATCCTTTCGTGCAACATATTTGATTTACTAATATTCTGTCTAGCAACATGTTTGATGTACTAATCGGCTGTCTAGCGACATGTTTGATGCACTTTTATGTTTTCTAGGGAAATGGCTGTTGTACTACTGTACCCTATAGCGAAATGTTTATTATCAGAATATACTGGGTAGCGACATGTGTGATGTACTAATATGCCGTCTAGCAACATGTTTGATGTACTAATATGCTGTCTAGAAACATGTTTGATCTACTCATATGTTCTCTATGGGCATGGCTGATGTCCTAATTTGCCATTTAGCTACATTTTTAATATTAGAATATGGTGTTTAGTTTCATGTTCGATATACTAATAAGCTCTCTAACAACATGTTTGAAGTTTTAATATTGTGTCTAACAACATGTTTAATGTTCTAATATGCTGTCTAACAACATGTTTGATTTCCTAATATGCTCTCTAGCAACATGTTTGATGTTCTATTATGTTTTCTAGCGTCATGTTTGATGTACTAATATGCTGTTTGCAACATGTTTTATGTACTAATATGTTTTCTAGTGACATGTTCGTTGGCCTCATATGCTGTCTAGCTACATGTTTGATGTACTAATATGCTCTCTAACAACATGTTAGATTTTCTAATATGCCTCTAGCGACATGCTTGATGTACTAATATCTTCTATAGGGACATGGTTGCTGTACTAATATGATGTTTGCAACATGTGTACTGTATTATATGCTGTCTATCGACATTTTTGATGTACTAATATCTTCTATAGGGGCATGGTTGATGTAATAATTTGCCGTATAGCAACATGTGTAATATTAACATCTGCCTTGTAGCGACATGTTTGATGTACTAATAGTAATATGCTGTCTAACACGATGTTTGATATACTAATATGCTGCCTAACCACATGTTTCTGTTCTAATATGCTACCTAGCTACAGGTTTGATGTACTAATATGATGTCTTCTGACATGGTTGATGTACTAATATGCTGTTTATAAACATGTTTCATATACTAAAAGGCTGCCTAGCGACATGTGGGATGTAGTACTATGGTATTTAGCGAAATGTTTGCTGTTCTAATATGTTGCCTACCGATATGTTTGCATGGCTGATGTACTACTTTGCCTTATAGTCACTTGTTTATATTAGAACATGCCGTGTAGCGACATGTTTGTTGTTCTAATATGCTCTCTATCTACACGTTTGCTGTTCTAATATGCTGTTTAGTAACATGTTTGATGTTCTAATATTTTGTCTAGCGACATGTTTGATGGATTAATATGCTGTTTGCAACATGTCTCATTTACTACTATGTTTCCTAGTGACATGTTTGATGGTACTAATTTTTCGTATAACGAGATTTTTAATATATGATTATGCAGTGTGCCGACATGTTTGATTTTCCTATATGCTGTCTCCTAACATGTTTGATGTTCTAATAAGCCGTTCAGTGACATGTTTGATTGACTAATATGCTATTTGCAACATGTCTCATGTACTAATATGCTCTCTAGCGACATATTTGATGGACTAATATGCTGTATAATATGTTTGATGTATTAATATGATGCCTAACGACATATTTGTTGTAGTATTATGCTGTCTAGCGACATGTTTGCCGTTATATTATGTTGTCTAGCGACATTTGAACTGTTGTATTATGTCGTCTAGTGACATGTTTGCTGTTCTAATATGCTGTCGTGCAACATATTTGATTTACTAATATTTTGTCTAGCAACATGTTCGATGTACTAATTTGCTGTCTACAAACATCTTTGATGCACTATTATGTTCTCTAGGGGCATGGCTGATGTACTAATTTGCCTTATAGCGAAATGTTTATTATCAGAATATACTGGGTAGCGACATGTGTGATGTACTAATATGCTGTCTAGAAACATGTTTCATATACTAATATGCTGTCTAATATATTCTCTATGGGCATGGCTGATGTACTAATTTGCCTTATAGTTACATGTTTAATATTAGAATATGCTGTTTAGCGACATGTTCGATATACTACTTTCCTCTCTAGCAACATGTTTGAAGTCTTAATATCGTGTCTAACAACAGGTTTGATGTTCAAATATGCTGTCTCACAATATGTTTGATTTTCCAATATGCTCTCTAGCAACATTTTTGATGTTCAATCATGCTTTCTAGCGACATGTTTGCTGTATTAATATGCCGTTTGCAACATGCATTATGTACTAATATGTCTTCTAGCGATATGTTTGCTGGACTAATATGCTGTCTAGCTACATGTTTGAAGTACTAATATGCTCTCTAACAACATGTTTGATTTTCTATTATGCTGTCTAACGACATATTTTATGTACTAATATCTTGTATAGGGACATGCTGATACATTTTTGATATACTAATATCTTCTATAAGGGCATAGTTGATGTGCTGATTTGCCATATAGCGACATGTTTAATATTAACATCTGCTGTGTAGCGACATGTTTGCTGTACTAATAGTAATATGCTGCCTATCACGATGTTTGATGTACTAATATACTGCCTAGCCACATGTTTGATGTAGTAATATGCTATCAAGTGGCATTTGTGCTGTTCTAATATGTTGTCTAGCGACATGTTTGATGTAATTATATGCTGTCTAGCGACTTGTTTGATGTACTACTATGCTGTCTAGAGACATGTTTGATGTACTAATATGCTGTTTAGCAATATGTTTGTTGTTCTAATATGCTGTCTAGCTACATCTTTGCTGTTCTAATATGATGTCTAGCTACATGTTTGATATACTAATAATCTGTCTAGCAACATGTTTGATGTACTATTATGCTGCCTAGCGCCTAGCAACATTTGTGATGTACTAATATGGGCATAGCGACATGTATGATGTACAAATATGGTGTCTAGAACATGTTTGCTGTTCTAATATGTTGCCTAGTGATATGTTTGCTGTTCTAATATGCTCTTTAGCTACATGTTTAATGTTCTAATATGCTCTTTAGCTAGATGTTTGATGTACTAATATGCTGTCTAGAAACATGTTTGTTATACAAATATGCTGCCTAGCGACATGTGTTATGTAATACTATGGTATCTAGCAACATGTGTGATGTAATACTATGGTATCTAGCGACATGTTTGCTGTTCTAATATGTTGCCTAACGACATGTTTCCTTTATAATATTTTATTGTCTAGGAATTGGTTTGGTATACTAATTTGCTGTCTAGCGACATGTTTGATGGACTAATATGCTCTTTGCAACATGTCTCATGTACTAATATGCTGTCTAGCGACATATTTGCTGTTCTAATATGTTCTCTAGGAGTATGGCTGATGTACTCATTTGCCTATAGCGCCATATTTAATATTAAGATATGCTGAGTATCTACATTTTGATGTACTAATTTGCTGTCTAGCATTATTTTTGATGTGCTAATATGCTGTCTAACATGTTTGATGCTCTAATATGATGGTTAGCGACATGTTTAATGGACTAATATGCGTTCTACTCACATGTTTGATGTACTAATATGTTGTCTAGGGGCATGGTTGATTTAGCTATTTGCCGTGTAGGGACATGTTTAATACAGGGTGACTTCCCCAAAATGGGCCCCCAACTTTCGATTTGCCTTATTTCTTAATTTTCTACAACGATTGAATAAAACTTAGGTGATGACTAGTTTAATGCGTTTAAAAACATCATATCAAAACACGAGAGTCTTTGGGCTTTTTTTTCTTTATTTTAGAGCACGTGTTCGAGATGACCTCTATTTAGCTCTGTGCATTTCTTGAGACACAGCAAAAAGTCGTCCATGGCGTCCTTACAAACCCACCGACTAATGGCTCTGATCTCCGCCCTTAGGACTTCTTTGAGGCACAGCACAAAGTCCTCCATGACGTCCTTACAAACCCACCGACTAATGACTCTGATCTCCGCCCTGATGACTTCTTTGAGTTCCGTTATCGTCATGGGTCTCCCTGCGTACACTCCGCTTTTAAGGTAGCTCCAGATAAAGAAATATGGGGGCTAAGGTCTGGGCTGTGAGGTGCCCACTCAAAATCAGTCTTGAGACTGATCACACGGCCACCAAAGTTCTCTTTCTGCCAATCCGGGACAGGTTTGAGGATTAAGAGCTTGCTCCATCTTGCTAGAACCAAAACTTGTCACTGGCTCCATTGAGGTTTTCCACTGTCCCATAGATCTCGAAGTGGTCCACATAGACCTGAATTCGGCTCTTGGAGGGGACTTTTTCGCATTCAAACTGATGCACGAAAGTGTCCTGCACTTTCTTAAACGAGCCTGTCTTGTAGTAATGTTTGACGCAGTATATTCTTTGCTGGAGCTCTCATTGAGATCTATTTGTATTCACAGGTGTTGCTTCTGTCAAGTCCTGCAAAGTAAAGGTGATTGGTGAATGAATGAAGGATATATCACAAAAAGTGTGTGCAGGCCCGGTTTTTTGGGGTCACCCTATATTAGAATATACTTTGTAGCGACATGTTTGATGTACTAATATGTTCTCTAGGGGCATGGGTGATGTATTAATTTTCCGTATAGCGACATGTTTAATATTAGAATATGCTGTGTAATGACATGTTTGATGTACTCATATGTTCTTTAGGGGCATGGGTGATGTATTAATTTTCCGTATAGCGACATGTTTAATATTAGAATATGCTGTGTAGCGACATGTTTGGTTTGATGTACTTATATGTTCTCTTGTGGGGAATGAGGGCGCCAAAGAGTCTGCGAGGACTGGGCGACCGGACCAGCGTTTCGCTCTTCCTCACACCGACTACATTGCAGCAATACGGGCAGCTCTCCGGGCTATTTTGCAAAGAAGATGGGAGACGGTCGAAAGGAACTTAAAGTTGCCTGCCATTGCGCTGCGACTGTTTACATGGACCTAACCCCTAATGCCGCGTCGGCTTCAGGTTGCTTTCTGTCGTCTCCGAATTGGACACACTCGCGAGACGAACCGCCATTTGATGGAGCGCTCGTTAACGCCCTACTGTGATGACTGCGTTGTCCCCCAGACTGTTCGGCACATTCTTATTGAATGTCAGTCTGGGTAATCTTTGCGCACACGTTATCTATCCCGGTACCGGGACGAGTGGGGTCTCTACCGATTGTCCCTTGTACTCGTGACGGATTCGTCTAGAAAGACATGTGCATTATTTGAATTTTTTGAGTAGGCTGGTCTCTTGCATTTTATTTCAACCTCTTTGTTGCTGGTCGCTGAACCTGCGCCGGGTAGAGGCGGACCTCCTTTCGACCCCAGAGCGTTCTTCCTTCTTTTTCATACTTTTTTCTTGTATCCTAATTTGCGTTTTTTATTATTATTATGCACTTGGCGGAAGTGGCCAGCTGGAGGCTTAAAATATGATCTAAGAATATAAGCTATGACCTTATGTGCTGAAGTACATTATGTAGAATAATTCAATCAATCAACTAGTGATCTAGAATAATTATTCTAGATAGGTAATCATATGTCGATAACCCAGTGTTTCAGAAAGATGCCATCTAAAATAAGTGGCATGTTAAAATATGAGTAGAAAGTCATGACTGCACGCACCACTTGCAGCGCCGAGAATTTTCGTGTTGACAGGATTTTCTTTTTTTTTATTATGTTCTCCCCCAAGAGCGAAGGAATAAGTTAAATAACATATATATATATATATATATATATATATATATATATATATATATATATATATAAACTAATGTTTCATTAAACTATTCACCGCCTTCGTCGGCATTTAGAAATCGATTTATAACGAGAGAATTAAATTCGGTTAGCGACAAACTGTCCGCGTATAAAGTCAAGTATTTTATTGTTCTTCGCCAGTCTGCGTTAACTTGTGGCATGGGATGGTTGAACTATGTGAAACTTCTGGTCGATCACAGCTTTTTGAATTCCAAGTTCCTGTGATTTGTGAAGGCAAAACGGAATTTCGAGCTGATAACCCTTAAAAGAATTTTATGTTTTACCTCCTATTGTGGACATTTTTGTAGCTCTACTCTGAATTGGATGCCCGTGGTAAGGTTTCACAACTTGTTCGAAAAATGACTAGACTAATTATAATAATAGTTTGTATATCTCACCTAGTTTGCTTGCATTGGCTCGAAACTTTTTTTCTTGCGCGATGGACAAACATAAAGTCTCCTAAACACATTGTTATCAAGATTTTTTCCATTCAACATTCAAATTATTATATGTATGATACCATTTGCAGCATAAAATTGGACACCGGTTTATTGTCCTCGATTTCTTATTGTCATGAAGCCACTCATAAATGGGGGCAGTGACATATCTCTCTCAATCTTAGCTTTACAGTCCTCATTTTTAAGATTTTTGTCTATTTCAAGAAAAGACACCTGCCTATGCACCCCAACCCATTTAGTATTATACACGATGGTTGCAAAGTCCCTCAGCGTTATGCCTTATATGTCTGTGTACAAGCATATGATAATGTATGTTCATCATGGACTATGGTCACCTTGTATGTGACCCTAAGGTCATGCTTAAGCTTTTTTTTTTTTCTAGAATTACAGCCCCAGCTGTCTGCACCTTTGGATATTGTCTAAGTGATCCATGTTTTTCCTTTAATCTTGAGACTACCCATGCACTGTATACTGTAAATGTGGGTTCACGATGGGGTAATTAAAGTGCCGCCTCTAAGTTCATCCATTTGATTTGCTTTAGTTTACAACTTACCAATAGAATTGGATAGTTTCAAGCCATTTGACATAAACATCAAGAGGTCTTTGTCCACTCTAGTAAATTGTAGAAGCTAATTTCTACCCCATTTTAGTAGCAAAGTCGCTTTTCATGAGGCTGAAATATTTTCCATAGGAATTCATATGGGGAAAACTAGAGTATTAGCTAACGGCAGAGTTGGGCACTCCAAATGTTTCAAGTAGGTCAACTAGAAAAACTAGAAATAGTACTAGCGCAACGTCTAGGCCTTGCGGTACACGGTAACTAAACCGCTTGTGATGAGGCACTTCGAATCTCCATCAACCTGGAGAGAGAAGTACACACTGTCCAAGATTTGGGGGTAAACGTTAGTGATGGCTGTGCCAATATTTAATGGAATTTGTTGGTCAATAGTATCCAGGACTATCCGCTCCATATAAAGTAATGTAATTATGCTTCTCTTCTTCCTGGAATGTTCTAATTGACCTTACAGATTATTCCTTTGTGGTACACCAACTGGTTCCTCCTATTAGATTAGATAACCTTGGATAAATCCTTCTTAGCGACACTGGCTTATTATATAAAGGATTATTTTTTTTCTTAATTTTTAAGGATACACATGGCTCATGGAGCTATAAAAATGCCCAAAGAATGCAGAGAAACATAAAAATTGGAAACTCCTGATTTAGAATGATTATAAAACAACGCCTGTAGCAACGGCATCACAAAAAAAAATGACCTCTAAGTAACTTCTACTTTGCTTGTTTCTATTTTTATGGACCTAAATATTTAACCGTTTTATTAACTGTTTTTGTCATTCAAAAAAGGGATGGGATACTCGTTTGGGGGCCCGGAATAACTTATAAATTTGTGCCTCCTCAACAGCCCACCTTAGCTACACCACTGATATCATTCGGTTGCATAGTCTTCTCGTTCCTATTTATCGGGGGGCAATTTTACTTCCCTCCTCCCCAGTAATTTGAACCTCATGGTTAATATGGAGTACACTGTCACATTGTTAATTTGAATCGCGTCATATTGTATTATACATCATTTAAAGGGATTTTTAAATAAATATGATATGGGCATTTTATATCACTCAATATTAATGAAAATACAATTTAATTACCATTTGGGGGCGGGTTTTATATGGCTGAAGTCAAGAAGCACGGCATTAAAAACAATGAACATTAGAGCGACTAACGACGTCTGGCAATCGCATTTGAATTTGAACCTAATGCTAGGCGTTTGAATTGTGTATACCACTAGCAGGGTGTGTAGGGTGGAATCCCCCACCATTAAGGGGGTATAGGGGCGAAGCCCCTCGTTTCAAAAATAATTACCCTAGGGTTCGAATTCAAATGCGGTTGCCAATATTTGTTTTTATTAGGCGTTACCAAGATAGAGCGAACTTAACTGTCGTAGAATAGTTAACCCTTTCTGCGTTTCTCAGGTGAGGTCGATGGCGGCTATGTGCGTGGAAGATTTAGAATACAAGCAGAGTGCAAATTAACTGAATGTAGGTTGTCCAAATAGTCGACTATCTCTAGAATTTTATGAAACTGGTGATGAGAGATATTCAAATGATGAATATTGATGAAAAGAACATACTTTTAGCAGAAAAGTTAAATTCTGATTGATCTAACCTACATCAATTTGAAGTTTAAATATTGTTAGTTCTGGGTCGTTTACTATATTTTACTATTATTTTAGTTACCCATAAAAGATCAAATTTACCGTTTTCTATCATCAATACATTTATGTAGTCTGAAAGATATTCGTCTAAAAAAAATGTAAAAATGTATTAGGAAGAGATGAGAAGTAGGAAACTTGTTAAAAATGACCCTTAATTTAGTTTGGTCTAACTTCAAAATTGCAAGTAGCCTGTACTCATTCCTCAGTGGAAGGCAATATTCCAGTAGTGTTGCCAGTTCTGGTAACTATTGTAACTGGTAACTGTTTATAGAGCATTTACATTTTATTTGAATGCTAGTAAAGGCTGTGGATCATTTTAGAATAACATAATTATTTGGTAGATATTATTTCTTAATCTAAGTGCCATCTTTTCATTTGCAGATATACCTGTGATTAGTGTGACAATGGCGAAAATCAAGACAAGGTCTAAATCAAGTTCTCATCAGACTAATTTTGTTGGGGCTGGGCAAGAGGGGATGGTGTCTGAGTAATCAACAATAAGAGATATTTTAAGGTACGGCATCTACCTGAGGGAGCAAAGTGAAGATGACCGGAAAAATTATGAAGTGGACCAGCTGGTAAAAGCCATGTATCGGGGCTTGATTAATCAGTGGACCAAAGCTAATGCTCTCTTCAAACCACCTGTTGTAAATCAAAAGGTCACAATAATATCAAAGCTTAAGGAGGTGTGGAAGGAGGCAGTAAAGGTTTCCCTTGGTAAAGGAAAAATTGAAGTAAAAGAGAGGTTCATTGCAAAACTAGATAAGTTATTTGATATATTGACATGCAAACATCAAATTTCCATTTGTTGGGAAGTAGGTTGTATTTGCTGTGAGACTGAAGCCCACATTAACTGCTGTTGTAGTAAAGAGAAAAGAAATACCTACTAGGGAACTGGCTTTTATTAAAGGATAAAAGGAGAAGGTCGGAAGTAAAGGTACCTTTCAAATTTGAGGTCCTGATATTCTAGAGCATAACAGACAATTAAGAGCTTCAGAAAGGATAGCAGAAAAAAAGTAAGGAGGAAAGCGCTGTTTTAGCATGAAAAGCAGCAAGAAAAGAAATCGAGCATTTTTTGGCCGAAGGTGAAGATCTAGCGGCAGAAAATTCTGATGGTGACAACAGTTTGGGTGATCAATTAACTTTTGAAGCTGTTCAAGAGCCGGAAACTTCCACCAGGAATAGAAAGAATTATGATGAAATTCCCAATATTCATCTTGCTAGTATAAGGTATGGTGTCGGATTGAGACCAACTGCAGCTATAGCAAAGCAACTTAAATAAATTTGGATTAATTAATGAGGGAGATACAAGTCAAGTAATTGATAAGAATAAAGTTAAGAGAGCACAGGAAAAGCTAATGACAGTTATTGTACATGAGTTTGAGGAAAACTTAAGGAAGGATGGGGGAATTTCTTGTGTTCTCTTTGATGGACGAATTGATGTGACAAATTTTATGATGGAGGCATAGGGTAGTGAAAATTGTTTCCAGCAAAAACAATATGCCAAAAACAAAATACATCATCTACATAACGGTACCAAATAGCATTTTGGGGGAGGATGGGAGCTAGTAACCTAGACTCAAAAAATTCCATATACAAAAAAATCAACAACGGGGAGAGAGGGTTTCCCATAGCTATGCCGAAACGTTGGAGATACCATTTATCATTAAAACGAAACGAAGAATTTAGGATGCAAAGTTTGATTAAATCTATGCAAACATGTGTAGAAATGGGCAAAGAAATTTGTTCAAGTGCTTCCGGTAGCCACATGAGCAAATCATTCACGGGGACTTTTGTAAATAAGGAGACAACATCGAAGCTAATCCTTTTAAATTTGAAGTTAAGCGTCTGCGACTTGAGTTTATCAATGAAATCACAATGATTTTTAATATGAGCGGAGGAGAGGCTGCCTAAAAGAGGGCTCAGTAAAGAAACTAACCATTTTGATAATTTATAACTAGCAGAACCTACAGAACGGACGCACTGGAATATTTTCTTTGTAAGTCTTGGCTAATCCATTTAAATAAGGTAATGTAGGGGGCAGACACAGCTAAATTACGTAATATGTCCTTATCTTTAATGCAGATTTTTAGCTTCTTGTTAAAAACTGCTATAGTGGAGGCCAATGGATCTTTTTTTAATTTACTGTAAGTAAAATTATCGTTTAGCGGATTATCCATCTTATTGATATAATTTTGCCTATCTAAAATTACAACTGAATTAGATTTATCGGTGTGATAGAACGAGTTGAAGCTGCGTTAATTTCAACTCCTATCCCATATTATTTAAAACCACGATGCTGCCCACGTGCATCTTCGATTCGAAGCTTGGAGTCTTATCACAGCCACCGGATGTCAATGTTTAAACAAGGAGGTTATCGTCCCCCCGTTCGCCCCCATACGCCGACCTCGCTAGATCGAGTTAGGCTTATGGACAGATAAGGCATTTTTCTCCGGCTTGGCTGTGCGTTCCCTCGAAGCTCCCACCCCATTGTCCCCCACGCCAAGGAGATGTCCTGGCTATTTATATGGAAACTTTACCACTAAGATCAGATTGGAGATCCAGATTTTCGTCGCGAAACATCACCACGACCCTCTCTCCCTTTGTGCGCCAAGGGACCTCGACCTCGAGATTCACCATCACTTGTCCAGAAGGAGGACAATATTCCTTGAGTGCCAAAGGTTCAAGCCTTTCGTGACGCCAAGTCCCCAAGGCTTTCCCCTCGTGTTCAGAAGAGAACAACGTAGAACAGCCATTGTTCGTTCGAGCCGTTGACCAGAAACGGTTCTCACCCCCCCCCCTGTTGTTCAGAGGAGAACAACATTAGAACAGCCATTGTTCTTGAGCCCGAAGACAAGAGACGGTTCTCACCCCCCCTTTGTTCAGAAGAGAACAACGTAGAACAGCCATTGTTCTTCAAGCCGTTCGTCGAGAAACGGTTCTCCTTCCCAAAACGCCACGTCAGGATCCTTTTATTCCCTCCCTCCTTCGGCTGGAACTCGCCAGCGGACCGAAATTCCTTCAAGCCACCTTCCACTGCACCACTAGTGTAAAAGTTACGTAAGCCAAACGTCACCTTTGAGTACTTAACCCTTTTGTCAATTCTATCCTGTGCTTTAAATGGTTTATCGAACCATCCCATCTCTTTAACTCTATATTTGTTTTACCTTTTTAAATCCTTTAAATCCTCGGATTAGCCCGAGTCTCCACGACCCTTTCCATTCTCTGTTTATGTCAATATTTTCCGTTTTTGTGTTGTTGATAGCTATTATTAATAAAACTCTATTTTATTAATGATAGCAATATTATTATCCTTGAGCTCAGTTCCACTTCTTAAGCATATCGAAGATACATAATATCGGCCGCCAGACATTAACGCACTCTAAAGATAATTAAAGAAGTTCCCTCAACGAATAGTGATATATGGTATCGTCGGGAGTCATTCTACGACAATCGGCTTTAGTGAAAAACAGGGAAGTGTCATTCTTCAGATTTTGAACAGACGAAACAAACCGGTGCGGAAAAATATATGGGTCCGTTATACGGTTTAGGGAATAATAGACCACCCTTTTCCAAAAAATCACATCATTGACGCTAATATCCCCATGCTTTTCAAGATTTAGCAAGTTTAACATAGTTTACCTTGTTACTCAATGAAAAACCAATACTAACTCGTAGAGCCCGTTAACGTCATCTGATATCACCTTCGATGAGAGGTTAACAACGCCATCTAGGTTCGAATCACATGACCATGAACTTTCCGTAATTATTCGGCCTAATGTTCTTTCTAACTTTTCTATAACGCGGAAACATTTACGTCGAAGATTATGGTAGCAAAAATCAAGAAGTGGTTTCTTATGAAGAGTAGAAATAGCCTGGTACATTCTAATCTGGACAGTGTGAAACATTTCTATTCGCTTCATCCGTACTATGTCACGATGTTTTTTTCCCCTAAACGATTGTATTTATTGGTCAGTACGTTTGAATGACGTCACATTTCTCTGTTTATTAAGTGTTTCTCTATTTCATTGTCATTCTGCCACTGATAATGTAAACACGAAAGCGCTTGGGCTTATTCTGTGTATTATTTTCGTTTGGGATATTTTAAGCATATATATTTTTTGGTTCTCTGCGTAGCATAGAACCAAAAAATATATCTCCTTGGTGCATATCTCCTTGAGAAAGAAATCCTGGCCGGTCAGGCCCAGGATCGACCCTCACTTCGCGAAGCTAAGGACTTGGTCCTGGATGGCCGTGCTGGGGGATGCGCGGTTTACACCCGGCATGATGTCTCCGTTCTTCCTTTCTCTTTAGATACCTCCTTTCAGGCAGTGGCTGTGCAGCTACACCTGGATAGGAGGTATACTATCATTTCTGCGTACATTCCACCGTCAGCTGACCGACGCGGGGGACTTCCACCGCGTCGTGGCACGATTACTCAATAAGTCCCAGGGACAAGTCCTTGCCGATCTGATCGAAGAGCTTGAGATGGGTGTCCTAAACGTTGATGAGTTTACGCATCACTGTCCGAGAACCGCTTCATTTTCTTGCCTTGAACTATCTTTGTGCTCCTTGGATGCACAGCCTGATTTTGATTGGGAGGTGGTCGAGGACCTCCATGGTAGTGATCACTTTCCCATTCAAATATCATTTTCAGGGCAACTGCCGCCTGAGAGACCACCTCGGTGGCGCTTGGCGCCACCGAGGAGTTTAGGGCGGTAGATGAGGCCGTTGAGTTCTTCTCCGGCAACCTCATCGCCGCGGGCCTGACTACTATTCCTAGAACGTCTGGCCGTTTTGCACGCCGACCACTCCCATGGAGGTCGGCTGAGTGTGAGATGACCCTCAAACAGAAGAGTTATGCCTACATGCGCTATAAGCGCCGACCGAACGATTTCACTGTCGCTGAATTTCGCCGGACTAGGGCTAGGCTCCGGTATATTTCGAAGCAGGCCCGCCGCTCTTCTTGGCGGGCATACGTGTCTTCACTTAACGGGAAGACCCCTTTAGCAGAGGTGTGGAATCGAGTCAAAAGGATTAGGGGCAAATTCTCGCAGGACTCCCCTCCCGTTCTCCAGGAGAATGAGACCGCAATCTCGGATCCCGCGTCCGTATCGGAATCCTTCGCGACCGCTTTTTCAGCATTCTCTAGCCGGGATGCTGCTCCGCCAGCATTCAATACACGTCGTGATGTCGCGGAAGTCCGCCGACTGGACTTTACCTCCAGAGGCGGAGAACCCTTCAACGACAGGTTTACTGTGAGTGAGTTGCGCTCCGCTCTCGCTTCGTGCGCGGACACCGCCTATGGTATGGACGATGTCCCGTACGCCATGCTTCGACACCTGGATGAGCGAGGCATGGCCTATCTGTATGAATTGTTCAACAGGATCTGGGTGGAGGGTCTTCTCCCAGATTCCTGGCGAATCGCTACTGTGCTCGCCTTTCGCAAACCGGGGAGAGATCACTCTACTCCGACCGGTTTTCGCCCAATCTCTCTAACCTCTTGCGTGTGCAAGTTGATGGAGAAATTGGTGAATGTTAGATTAGCCTTTTTCCTGAACAGTGGAGGCCATCTGTCTTCTGAACAGTGCGGCTTCCGCAAGTTCCACTCCACGTCGGATGCTCTGCTCCGCCTCGAAAATGCCGTCTGCGAGGCTTTCCTTCGTAGACAGCATATGATACTGTTTTTTTCCATCTACGGAAGGCCTATGATACCGCATGGCGATACGGTATCATGGAGACTCTCCATACGATGGTGGCGAGGGGACGCCTCCTAATGTTTATAACTGAATTTCTGCGAGATCGTCGATTCCGCATACGGGTGGAGGGAGCTCTCTCTGGTTGAAAAGAGCAGGGAGAGTGTATCCCACAGGGAAGTATCCTCAGTGTCACACTCTTTGCCCTGAGCATCAACGGCATCGTGTGACGCATCGCTATTTGATGGAGCGCTCGCCTGCGCCCTATTGCGACGACTGCGTCGTCCCCCAGACTGTTCGGCATATTCGTTTCGAATGTCTCAGTCTGGGTGATCTTCGCGCACAATACCTGTCTCGGTACCGGGATGGGCAGGGTCGCTTCCGCCTATCCTTTGTACTCGGGACGAGTGCGTGCACATTGACTGGTGGACTTGTTGACTTTTGGGGGGAGGCCGGCCTTCTCCCTTTCATTTAACTAAGTTTTTTTCTTGTTATTGTTATTGTTATCGCTTCTTAATTGTTATTTCTTTTTATTGTTGTTTTCTGTTCAATTTTTTTAAAGTAGCCTAGAACTAGGCTGTTTGTTTACGGCAACTCATGCCCAAGTGGGCAGTCGCCAGATAGCCCCTCAACCCCCAACCCCCAACCCCAACCATGATTTTCTTAACTGATTTTTCTGTCTTAAAATTTGCTAAATCTATTTCATCCCTCCGCATTAAAAAATCACTCTGTATTAAATACAACCACCCAAATTTAGATGAGGACACGTCATCCTTTCCTCTGTTTATAAATTAACCAAGCTGTATTCATTTTTTGAATTCCTTCCTGTTTTCACTCGTCATGTGATCCGACCATGTAAGGTAATGTTTCAGTGTCTATATTTTAGTTTTACCTTTTTTATTGTATCCAATTCTCTATTTTTACATTTCAATTGTTTAATTTTGTAATATTACGTTTACTTTGTTTGTCCTTAATTGATAGTATCTCTTTGCAAATATTTTGCTGTTTCTTAGAGGGGCGGTCAATAAGTTTTGCAATTTTGATATAAGGTAACGAGATATTAAGAAAAGTGTTATATTATTTTTCAATATAACTACCCTGGATTTCAATGCACTTGCGCCAATTGTCCCTGAGGCTTCGAATTCCCGACAACTAGAAATCTCCCGACTGCTGTTTAATCCACTGATGGACGGCGAGCTGGACATCTTCACCATCCCCGAACCGGCGTCCACGCAGTGCAGCCTTGAGCTGGCGGAATAAAAAGAAGTCGCTAGGGGCCAGATCTGGACTGTAGGGGGAATGGTTGAGCTCCTCGAAGCCGCACTCGCGCAGGGCAGATTGTGCAACTCTAGCTGCAAAATGGGCAGACGATATGAACCAATCGGGGTAATACAAATTAGAAAAAATGGTCCTGATAATGACAATTTCTTCATCTAAATAGGAAGGATGACATATTTTGTATGCTCTAAGGAAAAGGTTAGAAATTACAAAATATGTCATCCTTCATATTTAGATGAAGAAATTGTCATTATCAGGACCATTTTTTCTAATTTGTATTACCCCAAAGGGTTCATATCGTCTGCCCATTTTGCAACTAGGAAAACATTCTATGGTAATAAGCCTTCCCGCACTAACGACTTCAACAAATGTATAACATTGCGATTTAATAATAAATTAAATAGTTTAAAGGACATATTTGGAAAAGCGGGTATTAATCTAGCCTTTAAATATAATAATTCCTTAAACCAATTGATGATTGCCAGGAAACCCAAAGAACATCATAACATAGGGGTATATGCAATACCATGCAACGATTGCCATAAAGTTTATATAGGGGAAACGGGGAGAAATCTAGACAAGAGATTGTACGAACACAAAAGAGATATTAGAGTGGGCAGCGAAAGTAGTGGAGTTTTTTGCCATGTTATAGACAAGAATCATACAATCGATTCCAATTGAAGTAAAATGTTATTTAAATCGGCCAACTATGTTAAGAGAAGAATCGTAGAATCGAGCTTGATATCGTCAGTTCCTAATTTAAATCTATCTGAGGGTCAATTTTCTTTTAATCCTGTAATAAGATCGCAAATAAATAAAATAGTAAAATGTCAGCCCTTCAATATGTTTAGGCCTAACCTCCCTCCAGATTAGCCAAAAGTAGGGGATTGGGGGGAAAAAGAGGGGATATATATATATATATATATATATGTATATATATATATATATATATATATATATATATATATATATATATATATATATATATATATATATATATATATATATATATATATATATATATATATATATAGCAGGAATATGAAGACATATGCGATGGTTTTGAACATTTAATTTTTCCGGACGATTCGGTCATTGACGATGACCATCATCAGCGAATTCTAAATACTAAAAATTATTTTTAGAAGAACAACTAAACACAGAAATCAAATTAGTGAAAATCTATTAGAAATTGATGTAATATTTTAAAAAAAACCAAAAACTAACTTAAATAATAATCCCACGAGTTTTTTAAATATGCATAATAAACATGACTTAAATGACTATCGAAATACAAAAAAATTATAAACTATAGCAATAAAGTCAAAAGCAAGGCATAAAGAAATCGATTAATAAGACAGAAAAAAAATATTAAATAATCCCATGAGCAACAAATATGAATAGTAAATATGAATCAAGCGGAATACAAAAAAATCACTATAAAACACAGCAAGAGAATTATATGGGCAGGGCGAACAATCGAAAATAAGTTAGATCAGGGGGTATGTAGTCGAAGCGGATATTAATAAATGGAGCGAAGCAAGTAGTTCAATTAAGTTAAATTTTAAGTGATTGAACATCAAATAATATGACTAGACTAAGGCACGAAAGTTTAAATAGTAAATAATCAATAATGGAGGGGTCAAAAGGACGACTAAAACATTAAATTAAGGAAAAGTCAATAATAAACCAGATCGTTAGATATTAATGGGACAAACTAAAATAGAAATAAAAATTTTTCTGCACGAGTACTGACCTTATAACGGTTAAGCTGGGAGTAACAACTGATAGTACGGACAAAATTAGGAAAAAAGAAAACTATTAAGGGGGATGTGGTTGGTTGTACATTTGTCTATATAGTGAATAATTTAAGGGATGATGAATAATCATTGAGTTCCATGGATTTAGGACTAAAATAACCACATGTTATACACCAGCACCAATTGCACCCCAACAAAGTCACTGTTTGGTGGGGATTTTCGTCTAACGAAATCATCGGTCCGTTCTTTTTTGAGAACGAAGATGGGATTGCCATAACCGTCAACGGCGAGACCTACAGATCGATGATAAGCAACTTCTTGTGGCCTCAACTGGATTATTTGCCTGATATGGAGACTGACGACATGTGGTTCCAACAGGACGGCGCTACGTGCCATACTGCGCATGCCACGATAGACATTTTGCACCAGCGATTTCAGGGCAAGCTCATCTCGCAGGTCTATGCGAATAATCCGCAAACAGTTGCTGTCTTCAAAGTCAACATAACGAACATCATCCAGCAAATTCGGCCAGATTTATGCGACAAATTCATCGAAAATCGGGCCTCCCGAATACGTCCCACCAAGCGAAGCTGCGGCGGACATTCGAACGACCTCATATTCCACACTTAATGCCATAAAATGTACTTTCAAATTTAGAATAAATTGAGTGCATATATCACACACAACTTGTTTTATCTACATTTTAAAATCTAGCCACCTTATTGATAGACCCTTTATGTATATATATATATATATATATATATATATATATATATATATATATATATATATATATATATATATATATATATATATATATATACCATATTAAATAGAAAAAAAACGGTAACGCTGAAGGTGAGCTTCTCGACTGATAATTTATATTTATAGATTATTCGTATATGTGTTTGGTTAGCGGAAGCCGGTTTCGAGCTTGGTTATGAGTTACTATATGAGATGGGTAGGGGGGGCTATGGCAGCCCATACCGCCCTGGCTCGCTCCGCGCGTTCTCAGGAACAAGTAGCCGAGCAGTTTATCTTCAACTTTACCAGAAAAACAAGGTCTGTTGACACAAGTCGCGTGTTCTCACTTATTCTGATTTATGAACTTGCGACCTTCAAAACTTTAAATAATTCCCAGACTAACCTTGGTAGGACCTTGTCATTCGTATCATTCAAAAGAGAATGTAAAACAGCATAAGTATCAACTTTCGTTAGAATCGGCTGAATAGTTACAATGTTATTACCAAAAAAAAAAAAAAGCAAAACGAGGACCGACCGACATAATGAGATATAGAGTCGCACGTGACTAAAAATAAGTTTTTTATTATTTCTTGGTTTTATAAACCCTCTTTTAAATGGCACCACTCACAGAACTTTTATGTATTTATGGACAGCTTGGCATCAAAAGGGGTACGTGAATAGCAACCAAATTTGGAATCGAGCTGGCAATTATCTCCCTTTAAGGAGATAATTCTTTACGGTTAAATCTTCATAGATTATTAGTTTTGTTTTTTCAACCACTCGGCGAGGCCGAGATGGTTGCATTACACCGCTCACTACTAGGGATTGCACGTTGGGCTAGGTTCGGGGCCGATTTGTAATTCCTAGAAACTTACAGAGCGCGCTAATTTCCCTTGATGCATAGGAAACTCCTCATCCCTTAGTTCAGGGCATCCATCGCGCTATGGCTCTTTTTAGTCGGGAGAGGGGATATTGAAATTGTCTTGTGATGTGTTCCTGGACATGAGGTCTTGCTTAAAATGAAAATGCTGACGAGTCCCCGCAGGGGGATACTCTGTGTGTTAAACTAGGTACTTACACGAGGTGCACAATTTAGGGTGGAGCGAAAAACATTTTTTCTGAAATTTATTTTCCTACCACGATTTTTTTATGGGGCTCTCTGTCAAATTCAACCTCCTAAAAGGATTTTTTGATATAATAATTTTTAAAAGTTCTTCAACGCCATTGAAATTTGAAAATAATGCGATTTTCCACTAAATTTTGAATCTCGTGGATTATATCTAAAAATTAAATTCGAATTTTGAATTGATACCTCCGAACAAATAATTATTGTATTTTAAAGAACAATTAAACTAAATTTGAATAATCAATTGATATTTAGAGGTTCCTCAATTACATATTATAGCGGCGTACGTGACAATTATGTTTCAGTAGCGCGGAGGATCTCGTTGATAGTGAATGTGTGTGTGTGTGTGTGTGTGTGTGTGTGTGGCTCTGTCTAGTGTCTATTGTTTTGATCACATTCTTTTATTTGTAGCTAAGAACAGTTATAGTGTACAATAACTATTTATGCACGTTTTATTATATTTCATAGCTAAATAATATGTAAGAAAAAATTAAAACAATATTTAATTATGGCATTTAAACCAAGAACGCGTCATGAAATTGAAAGCCCTTTGTTTGGCCCCCTCCCTGCGCCATTAGTGAACGAGTGTTGCCAACTTATAAAGATGTTATAAAATATGTTTTGTTTAAGCGAGAAAAGAAAAAGAACAGCAATAGAAAAGACCCGCCAATTGAACAAATTATTACATTTGTAGTGGAGAAGTTAATTTCTATTTGGAAAAACGTCAATAGAGGCAGTTAGAAAAAAGAATTTTAAATTATTATTCAAAATATCAGTCTTTAATGAGAAATATTAGCAGGAAAATGTGACATCATTCAAACAGAAATGTCACGATTTTACCAAGAATGCAGAACAATTGTTTGATATTTCGTGTTGTAAATGCGATAGCTTTGAAAACTGTTCTTGTAGCAAAGAAAAGAAGAGCCATTGGAGCAAACGCTTCTGGAAGACAAATGAACAAGTAGGAAAATGGCAATAGGTAATATCGATCAAATTCAACCAAAGAAGAATATTCTGCACTTAGGAAGAATCGTGAGTATTGTCTTTTAAATCAACCATCTACTTCGGCAGATAATATCGAAATGATTCTTCCTTTAATAAACACATAAACAGAATCTGCTGACGAGAGTAGCGACTATGAGCTTCCTTCATCCGTGAAAAGCAAAGAAGTAAACAAAACATTTGCATCCAAGACTCCATCAAAACGAATAAAATGGTCAGAATTTTCGTTGGCATATGACCGCACTGGTGTGTCTGAGCAAGCTGCAACTTTAATAACAATTTCAATCCATAAGGACTTTTCGTCAATTGAAGGTAAAGAAACTTCTGTAGTAGTTGACAGGTCAAAAGTTAGAATAGAGCGTGTCAAAGAACGTACTACACTACAGCAAGAAATTAGATCGGATAAGCCATTATATTATATTTATTTTGATGGTAGAAAAGACAGCACATTTATTGTTGAAACGATGGAGGAAACACATAACAAGAAGAAGATAATGGAAGAGCACATCTCTATGATAGAATAACCTGGTTGAGAATACCTTGGACACCTGATAATGAAGACAGGTTCTGAAAAAGCTATATGCGACGCAAATAACATCGCAACTGAGGAACTCGTTGCTGTGAGATGCGATGGAACGGCAGTGAATACAGGAACAAAAGGAGGTGTGATCAGAATGTTAGAAGAAAAACTTAATAGACCACTGCATTCGTTTATTTTCCAGCTCCATTCAAATCAGCACCTATTGCGCCATCTCATCAACAATTTGAATGATAAAACAACGGGGCCTCGTAGATTTGTCGGACCTATAGGGAAACAACTAGATAAATGTGAGACTCTAAGTGTTGTTTAATTCAAGCCAATTCCGACTAACTTGCCGTCTGCTGACAGAAGAAATCCGAGCACCGATCAAAAGTATCTGTTTGATATCCTTCTATCTCTCACAAAGTAAATGTTCTGCTGAAATGTCTCGTAAGGGTCCTGGAAAAATGTTGCATGCACAATGGCTTATAACGGCAAATCGGATAATTCAATTATATGTTTCGACTTCCGACCCTTCTGACACGCTGAAATCATTTGTCTTGTTGTTCATGAAGGTGTATGCACCATTATGGTTTGAAAGAAAAGCTAATTCTTCTTCGCAAGGTGGAGCACTCAAACTCTTCAGGACAGGGCAATCACTGCAAGGGATAAACAAACAGATTAAAGATATAGTCGCCCCAGTGATTCAAAGGAATGCTTATATTGAACATGCAGAAAACATTCTTCTCTGGATACTGCAAGATGAAAGAAATCTTATCCGGAAACTCGTATGGAGAAGAATTATGAAATCACGAAAGTATTATAAAGGGAAATCAATACGCACTTTCAAGATCCCAGACATAAACTTTGAAGCTGACGACTACATCCACCTAATTAATTGGCAGCAGACGAGGACGCTCTCTGATGATCAACTTGAAGAATTTATCCTTCAACAACCTAAATTAGATATTCCCAAGTTTCCTTGTCACACATAAGCGATTGAGAGATGCTTCAAACTGGTCACAGAAGCGTCACTAGTAGTTTGTGGAGAAGACAAACGGGACGGGTATATAAGGAGTAGAATTGAGTCCAGGAGAAAAGTATCTTCATTTAATACCAAGAAGGACTTCGTATTGAAAGGTAATAACACTACAAGAATCCAATTGCATTGAATAAATGGACATTGAATAATAGTGAAAATTTAAATATTCGACTGTTAATTGTTCAATTTCTTCTATTTCAGAGTGATGATAATAAAAATCTACATGTTACATGGAAATAAACGGAGGAAAAGGAAGGAAAACTTATCGAGTATTTAATAGATTATTTTTATTCAATAAAATATAAGTAGAAGTATTGATTGTAAAGTTTTATGGAAATATATTTTTTTAAAGTTTTATAAAAATAATATAGCCCGTATAGGACATAAATGTTGATATAACAACTTGAAGTTTGAAAACAAATAGATAGAATTTTCAGACATATTTTTTTTCAAAATTTTAATTGCGTTGAGGAACCTATAAATATTAATTTAGAAGTCTGAAGTTTCAACACAATCGTTTTTGATGTTGGGTCCATCAAAAAATCAGTGTGGGAAAATGAATTTAAAATTTTTTGCACCCCTTCTCCCATTTTTTGATCCCTGCCTGAGCGCAAATTAGGGAAGCCGAGTCATTGGGTTCACCTGAACTCTCTGATGGGGCCTAGGAACGTTGTTGGTGCGCTTCGCCCCCGCGCCCCCTCAGCGTTCCTTTTTCTTTTATTATCAGTATTATTAGTTATTATTATTAGTATCAGTAGTATTTTTATTATCATTCTTCTTATAATTTATTATTATTATTTATTATAACTATTTTTATTGTCATTATTTATTATTTATTTATTATTATTTATTGGTGTTATTATTTATTATGATTATATAGTAGTAGTATTGAATATTATTACTGCTATTATTATTTATTACACTGGTCTGCGTTGTTTTCAAGGTCAAATGTATAATACCTGATTTTAGGTCAGTTTTTTGCACTGAATCTGAAGATCATGCTCATTTTACCCAATCAAGTCAGGTTTTTGAAATATGAACACATACCAAAAACTCCTTGTCGTATAATAGGCTCCCGACGATATACTATATATATATATATATATATATATATATATATATATATATATATATATATATTCGTTGAGGGGATTATTCTATATTTCGAGTGCGTGGTAATCAGATGCCGATAATGGTTCAAAAGGGGGCCTGGAGAGGGCTTATTTATCTTCAATATACTTAAATGGAACGTAGCCCAAGGATAAATAATATTGCAAACATTAATAAAATAGTTTTATTAATTAATTTATCAAAACAACACACGGAAAATATCTTCATGACCGTGGATTGAAATGGGAGAGACACGGGAAACGAAAAAGGTCATGGGAATATTTGACTAAGCGGAGGATTAAGATTTGGAGGGATTTAAAACGACAAAACAAACAAGAAGGGGGAATGGTTGGCTAAAATCGTTTAAAGCACATAGTTGCGTTGACACAAAGTTAGATGGTTAAATATAATGCGTAGCTTACGTAATTATCAGGTTGTCGTGGCAGAGGGAGGCGATGGGAAGGAATCTTTGGTCCAACTGGCGATTTCTTTTCCAGGAGAAGGGGTTCTTCGGGGGAGGGGATGTCCTTAACGAGCGGGATGACTGACTTCGAGGAGTAAGAGCGAAGTAGGGCTCGGAAGTACGAGCGATCCTTAAGAAAGGATATCGGAGATGTTCTAGATGAACAATGGAGGTTATTGGTATAACCAAGCGTTCTCTTGAAGAACGTTAAAAGGGGGGGAATTAAATTACCACTGACTTGATTACTTGGGAACGAGAACCGTTTCTTGTCGAACGGGCTTGAAGAACAATGGCTGTTCTAAAGTTGTTCTCTTTCTGAACAACAGGGGGGGGGAGGTGAGAACCGTTTCTTGTCGAACGGGCTTGAAGAACAATGGCTGTTCTAAAGTTGTTCTCTTTCTGAACAACAGGGGGGCCCTGTTGACTTGGCGTCTCGAGGGGCACGAACCTTGGCACTCAAGGGATATTGTCCTCTTCTGAACAATAAGGGGTTTCTCGGGGTAGAGTTCCTAGGTGCACAAGGGAGACCGGATCGGCGTGATGCCCCGCGAAGATAATCGGGATCTGCTCCAAACGCGAAATGCTATCGCATAAATAGCCGGAGCCAGCCCCTCGCCGTAGGGGACAGTGGCGGGGGGGGGGGGGGCGAGGGCTTCGATGGAATGTCTCGGTGGCGCTTGGGAAAAGATCTTATCTCCCCATAAGCCTAATTCAATCTGGCGAGATCAACGCATGGAGGCAAACGGGGGATTGAACCTCCTTGATTAAACTTGGGAATGGTGGGCGATAACGCGCCTTCTATTCTCTCTCGCAGGATGCACGTGGTAGGCATGCGTTTCGACATGTGATAGGGGCTGAAGCATGGCAGCCTCAGACCGTTCTATCACACTCCTATATTTCCAAATATTTGTTGTGAATGAAACACATAATAGCAAATATTGGACCGATTTACTCACAGAAGGTTTACAGAATATTTTTTAATAGATAGCATGAATAGTACAATGCACAAAATAAGCTAATCGTGGATGAATGGTCTCTTCAGTGACCTCTGGTTGTGCCGAACATACACCACATCCCTCTTAAGGCAACAACAGTAGTCAGCCAAAAAGTTCACATCCCATTAGCTTTGATAGCGTTCCTCTATGACACGGATGTCTTGGTGAAAGCGCTCACCCTGTTCTTCACTGAAGTCTTCAACATTTTCTAGGAAAAAGGCCAGATGGGCCCGAAGAAAGTGCATTTTCACTGACATACGCGCACCAAGTTTGCGGAAATTCTGCATTAAGGCATCAACCATCTTCTGGTACTGAAGACTTCTGTGGTTACCAAAGAAGCTTGCAATGGCTAACGTAATGGACAGCCAGGCAGAGAGTTCAGTAGGATTCAATGAATCATCAAAACTAGTCTTTTATGAGTTCTCTTATCTGAGGACCATCAAATATACCTGCCTTAAGCTTCTCCATGCTGATTCGTTTGAACTTGTGATGGAGGACGGCAAATCCTCCACCTTCCCTGTCCAGTGCTTTTACAAAGTTCTTCATTAGGCCTAGTTTGATGTGTATGGGTGGAAGTAACACCTTTCTCGGTTCAACCAGAGGGTGGGACAGAACATTGTGTGACCCGGGTTCTAATCCTTGTCTTAATGGCCACTCTTGTCTGACATAATGCTGGTCGTCAGCCCGACTATCCCACAAACATAAAAAGCATGGATACTTTGTGTACCCACCTTGAAGTCCTAGGATGAGTTCAACAACTTTAAGATCTCCACAAATCAACCATTTATGTTCCTGGTAATTGAGAGCAGACAACAGACGTTCCATGCTGTTGTGGGATTCTTTCATTTCAGCCGAGTGTCCAACAGGGATTGATGAAACCTTATTTCTGTTGTTTAGAAGAACTGCCTTGAGGCTTCTGTTAGACGAGTCAATAAAAAGTCTCCATTCCATGGCAACATACTTCATACCCATTAATTTCGTCAATTCAACAATATTGTTACACTAGATCAGTGAAGACGCTTCATCAAACATAAAGAATTTTCTGAATTCGCTCTCGCGTTCCCGATACCAATATAACGATGTTCCTGGGGTATCTAGATGTTTCTCTCGAAGACGAGAATCCAGCAGCTGGGCAGACTCCTTAAATAGGTTCAGGTCTCTTGTCAAATCGTTGAGTTCGGTTTAGGTGAATGGCACCGATCGTCATCCTCTTTTGGCTCGTATGCACCACACTCACCTGTATCAGTCATGTTAGTAGATTCGGAATCAGAACTAGATTCCATGATGACATCCGGCTCAGGAACAGGAACATGTGGTCCATGGGGGATTAGCTTTATGGCAGAAGGAATATCATGGTATTGAACATGGTGCTTGTTCTTGCGATTGATGCCTTTTAAATTTGTCATGTAGTCGGTAACGTGATCTTTTCCTTCCCTCCACACCATTGGGACACCAAATGTCATACTCTTTCTTTTCATATTCCTCCAATCCCGTAAGTTCTCCACACATGTTTTGCAGCAGATATGGGAAGCAAATGCCTTATCCTGGTCCCCTAGTTTGAACCCAAAATAAGCGTAATAAGCCTTCTTTACAAAAATCCGTGATTTTCGCTTGACGGTCTGGAAGAACCACGTGTCCGCAGATGAAAAAAAATTTGTTAGGATGGTTCTTACACTTCCGATCCATCGTACTGCACAACTAGACCCGATAAGAGAAAGAATAACTAGTTATTTAAGGTAACCCAAGACCAGCTGTGGCAAAAACAAAGCCTATATACGCTTGGATGATAGGCCATTTGTAAATAAATATGTTGTAATAAAAATCGAGTGTATCAAAGTAAATGAATATTTTTTAATTCAGCACGCAAAAAGGATCCTAAATCAGTTGGAAAACCCTTGACCTTTGAAAAAAAAGTTTTGAAACACAGGCCAGTGTTATTATTATAGCTATCCCCTCAGCCTTTTCTACTCAGACTTTGTACCAGTAGGACTGTTCCCACCTGTCCAGAGTAGTGGTCCAGTAGCCATAGTGAACTGGTGGACTGCTTGCCATCCTGGGATCACCTAGCACCAGATGAACACCCACCCTACCCGTCAGTGGATCCGCCTATCTATCCTCTTTACTCTTCTCCAAAGAGGTTCTGGCTGCCCGGTGCACTTTTCCCCTCTTATGAGGGTTGGTAGAGTAGTAGTGTATACCGTGAGGTCCCTTCTACCTGCTGCGAGAGGCGAAAGCCCGCTGGCTAGGGCAAGTATTAGGTACGGAGTGTGTTGGGCCTTCCACTCTGTTCATCTTGCTCCAATATACAGAAAAAGTGGCCTCGCCGCCACCACCAGGTTAACGCTACAGGACAATTTCACTTGAATAGTGGACCGGGTTGGCAAAGAGCATCAACACTGGATCAGGATCGATTATGTGTAAATGATCACATTCTGGAATTTTTTGATCCTGTGGAGACTTAACTCTTTTAAAGTCATTGAGAGGTCATAGTATCTACTTTATATGAGCCCCCTTTTTTTTCTTTTTTCCTCTGATCATGTTAACAACAAAAGGAAATATTGGGAAAGCGCTTCGTCCCACCTAGGTGCCTGGGAAGACGTGATAAGACAAGGCACAACTTCGACCGGTGGAGAAGCTTCCTTCTCACCATCCCCATATGGCGAAAGGGCATTCCCTTTGCCATCTTTGAAGCAGTTTTCAGGCAACTCGACCTCTAAAGAGGAGGTAGCCTTACCTTTTCTTTCTCAGGGCCTAAAATTCTTTCAATGGAAAGGGTTCATCTCCCTGTCCTTTCTTGAAGGGTTTGGGGGTTTTCCTCTTAACCCCTTCCCTCGAGCGTCACTTGTGGGACGCAATCTTACTAACAGCGGCAATCCCCCTTTCCTATTATATGGGACTGCCAAGCGAGCAGGCAGGAAGCTCGGTGGGAACGGATCCATAACACCAACTTGCTTAAAGGGGTAATGGATAGTAAGGACCGTTGAGCCATGCCCCATACCATCCCGAGGGCATGTAGATGCAATTTGCAGGGAACAGTCCTGCCTGCCCTCTTCTTTTCTCCGATAGAGGTCGGTTCACCAGCGACTGGAAAGTGACTGAAGGTACCACTAATGAGATCAAAGATGCCTTATGGGGGTTGAGTTGTCACATGATCTGGACATGATCTGGAAGTAACCCAGCCGCAGATGGTAGAATCTTTCATTGGGGTAAACTTGGGCTCGGCGGCAAACACCGAATCTGAACCTCCCCTCAGGTGGATCGGGCGCCCAAGGAGTTACAAGAAGAGGAGAGACTTCCTTCCCAGCCTTGTGCCCCTTTCAGAGCTAAATCCTTTATTTTAGAGAAGGATCTTGCTGAGACCGGTCCATCCGGCCTAGGGGCGCCTTCTGGTGAGGAGAGAAGAAGATTTACTCCCCGCACTCCTCTCCTAAAAAGTAACGAGGTCAACAAACATAAGTCGCGTGCTCTCAATTATTCTGATTTATGACCTTATTACCATATGACTCGCATAGCGAAGCTCAACCTTGCCAGATAAGTCAACAAAAGCTACAACGCCTTCAGCGCCTGGTTCGGACAACAGCGCTCGGAGTTTTGCCTTCGGGAAGACGCCCATTACCATCAGGGTCTTTTATTCGAAGAGGGATCCCGCATCTCCTCCGAGCAAGGTCTGGAGGGCATATTATTTCATTGGAATAACAGAGGACTCCAGGTCAACTCGGAGGAGCTGCGGAGGATCATCTCCTCCCGTTCTCCGTTAGCTATTTTTTTGCAGGAGACCATCGTGGGCGTGTGCTCCTTGCCTAACCTCCCGGGATATAAGGGTTTTGCGACCCCACCCCCACGGGATGGGAGAGGCTCAGGAAGATGAGTGATTTACACTCAGCATAATGTCTCCGTTGTTCTATTTGTTATAAATACCTCCTTTAGGGCGGTAGCTGTGCAGCTGCTAATGGATAGGAAGGTGTATACTTTAATTTCTGTGTACATTCCACCATCAGCCGACTCTGACTAGGGGAAGTTACGCCGTATCGAGGCACGATTGCCGAGGCCCTTTCTTTTATTGGGAATTTGAATGATATACGAGCTGGAGATAGATGTCCTAAATGTGGATGCATTTGCGCATCATTGGTCGATAACCACGTCATTTTCCTGCCTTGACCTAACCCTGTGGTCTTCGGTTGAACAGGATAATCTTGGGATGAGCTGCACTGAGGATGCGGTAGTTCACATTTCAGGAAATGGATGAATTCTCTGTCCAATTCGAGGACTTTAGTTCGGTGTACGAGATCCTTGAGTTATCCGGCAACATCATCGCCGTGGGCCTAACTACTATTTCTAGAACGTCTTGCAGTTTTGTACGCCAACCGCTTATGTGGTGGTCAGCCAAGTGTGAGACGGCCCTCAAACAGAAGCGTCACGCCTACATGCTCAATAAGCGATGTCCGAACGATTTCAATCGCTGTGAATTTCGTCGAAATCAGACTAAGTTTCGGTATGTTTTTAATCTGGCCTGCCTTGCTTCACTTAACAGAAAGACCCTTCTTGCAGAGCTGTGGAAGTGAGGCAAAATATTCCGGCCAGGTTTTCACAGTGCCCCGTCTTGTTCTCTAGGAGAATAGGATGGGCAGTCGCCAGATAGGCTCCTAAAATAAAAATAAATTAGGAGAATAGGACCACGATTTAGGAACCTGGGTTCACGCCGGAGTCGTTTGCGACCGCTTTCTACGCATTCTCTAGACAAGATGCTGCTCCGACAGTATTCAATGCAGATCGTGATATCGTTGAAGACTGCCGACGCATCTTTACCTCCAGAGGTGGCAAACCTTTCAACGACATGTTTACATGGATTGAGTTCCTTTCCGATTTTTGCTCTGGTCCAGACGATGTGCTATATGCCATGCTTCGATACCTAGGTGAGCGAGGCATGGTATTTTTTATAGATTTGTTCAACAGGATCTGGAGAGAGGGAATCATCTCAGACTCCCGGTCAATGGCTACTATGCTGCTTTTCGCAAATCGGGGAGAAATCATTCTCCACTGTTCGGTTTCCGCCCAATCTCCCTACCATCCTGCGTGTGCACGTTGATAAAGAAATTGGTAAATGTTAGATTAGCCTTTTCATGGACAGCGGAGACCCTCTGTCTTCTGCGCAGTGCGGCTTCCGCAAGTTCCACTCCACGTCGAATGCTCTGCTCGGACTCGAAAATGCCGTCTGCGAAGACTTCATTCGTAGACAGCATTTGATACTGTGCTTTTTCCATCTGGAGAAGGCCTGTGATACCGCATGGCGATACGGTATCATAGGACTCTCCACACGATAGGGGCGAGGGGACGCCTACCAATCTTTATCACTGAATTTTTTGCGAGATCTTCGATTCTGCGTAAAGATTGGGGGAGCCCTTTCTGCTCAATAGAGCAGGAAGAGGGTGTTATAAATGGAGTGTTCTTAGTATCACAATATTTGGCTGAGCATCAATGGTATTACCTCTGTGCTACGCTCTACGTGGATGATATTTCAATATCTTTTGATCCAGCCCAGATGCCACCTCTGGAGCGTCGACTCCAACAGGTATTGAACCGGATCTATCGCTATGCCGAAGCGCACATGTTTTGGTTTTCTTTGGCCATGACTAAGGTGGTGCATTTCTGCCACCATCCACTGCTCCACCCGACCCAGACTTGTTCTTAAATGTGGTTCGCCTGGAAGTGGTGGAATCGCACCGTTTCCTTGGTCTTGTTTTCGACCGATGCCTGACCTAGGGTCTCTTTTAACGCCGCCATGGACATTCTTCATTACCGACTTTCAGCACCAGGGTTGCTGATATAGCTTGACTAAGGATTCTACTTTTATGCATCCACAGCTGAACGTTTATTGCGAAGGTATGATTTGGGTAGAAGACACTGTGCCGCTTGTATGTTTACGACGCACAATAAAGCCAAACATGGACTTTTCATGGAGGATAATGCCCCTTGTTACGCAGCAAAATCGGCGAAGATCTTCCTGAACGGCCTGTACATCATTGTTATGAACTGGGCTGAACAGAGTCCAGGGCTGAATCCCAATAAAAAATGCTTGGAAGACACTCGGAGAGGTCTAAACAGCTCGAATTCTGGGAAATTATTAAATATAAATGGAGATGAATTATTGCGCAAGAGTGTCAATAGTTGGTTCGCTTCTATGGTAGGAGATATCAAAGCATCATCATGAATAAAGTCTCCACACTAAATACTAATTACTTTAACTTATGCAGTTATTTTCTACTATAATTAAATCGTTATTATGCAATAGAAAGTTATTTCCGCTGTCGTTCAAATCATTTTGGACAATTTTTTTTCTAGTAAATCGGTTATCTGCTGATAACTCGTTTTATTCATCTGAATTTGCATAAACTTTACCCATACCTGTAGGTTATTCTACTTAACTTTGGAAATCGTGGATTTTCTCTAGCACAAGTTATGGAAAATGAGGTGGTTTTAAGTAATATTAGATTTTAATGTGCTACCAGCAATATAGGTTCTCCTTATAACCTCAAAAATCTCTAACATTTTCGGTTTTATTTGTCATGACTATTTTTAGTGGGTCTATGTCCAGATCGAGCCAGATCTCTAGCATGTGTCAAAAGGATGACGAGGAAGTTTTACCAGACCTTCTATGCTATTGTCCATCTTATGGCTGGATGAAGCCCGTACACAACATCTCTGTAGTGAGATCTTGATAGTGAAGATGGAGAATTGTGACTGTCCTGTATTCCAAAGCATTTATCCTTTGTTATATATATATTCTACATGCCTCGATTTTGTATATATGAATATTTTGGGGTAGTAAGGTAAATAAAACGGGGTTTGGAGTCCCAAATGATGATATTGCTCTTGGTATAAGACTATCCTCTATTTTTTCCACAAATGGATTTAAATTGGTATTTTCCAGTACAATTCTGCTCACTATCCCTGCTGTCTATCCCTGCATTTTCCTTTGGGTAAGGAATGTTTAGTATGCTCCTCAATAATAATATAATTTAAATTGTAAATGTGCATAATAATGAAAGAAAACTTTTCCCTCTCTCTAGACGCAATGATGCGTATGCCTCAGGGCGATAGTAAGGGAGGGTGCTCAGGAAGTTACAAGTGTTGTTTAAAAAACCGAGCGAACTGATCACTGTAGCCATTCTAGGCCCGACTGAGGCAGAGGTTCTTATAGACCTCCCGGTAATTATACCAGGACAAGCAGGATCGTTACTGCTTGCTCCTTGTACTCGGGACGGGTTCGTGTATACAGACTTGCGGACTATGTCACCTTTTGGAGGAGGCTGGCCTCCTCCATTTTATTTGAAACTCTTTGTTGTAGGTCGCATGTTCCCTGCGCCGGGGGGAGGCGGACCTACCCCCGACGCCGGAGCACGCTTCCTTCTTGTTGTTTTTTGGCTTATCTTATATTTTCGTTTATTTGTTGTTGTTTTTTAGCTTGTTTCTTAGTCTTTGTTCCTGTTTTTAATATATTGTTATGTACTTGTTTTTTATATAGTCTAGTATTAGGCTATAGCGTGATTATGGCGACTTTTGCCCTAAGGCAGTCGCCGGGTGGCCTCTTAGAATTAAAAAAAAAGAAATCACCCTTATTCGCCATTATTGACCCTTCCATCAAATAAAACTGGCCATTTTCTAAAGTGAAACTGCGAAGGTTTCTTCCGGTTGTAAATTGCTCTTCAGAGATATCAATCCAACACTACTGAACTTGAGAGATAACTCCTAAATCAATAATTCTTTACTTCAACGTTAACCACTACACGTCCAAATTCTATATAGACGGCTTCGAGACCTTGAATTTGTTGTTTTGTACTTTCCATCCGAGACCGGTTCGGCGCTCTGATGACCCCTGGCCTATTCAGATTGGTCACCGGGCACGGGCTGAATGGCGAAGGATCTTGGCCTCTTAGGGAAAGACAAGGCCGAGAAGGAATAGGGGCCACAGTTGTAGTAAGGTCAGAGTATTTCGTGAGTCGCGTGCATCCCCTGGATATCTTAATGGCGTCTAAATGATTCGTTTTAATGAGGTTCTCTTTTGCTGAGAATGGAATGATGGCAAATTTAATAGACTCCAATACGTTCCTTGCTTGATGATAGAGAGGAATATATCTCGGTGTGCTTAGATAAACGGCTTTTAATTTTTTTTATCTATTTCTGTGTCCTTGATCCTAATCGTTGGTGTTTCTATTTTTGAAATCTTTCTGAATTTCTTTGTTAATGTTTGGCTTTGTTCTCCAATTTATCGCCGCCTAACCTAGTTTTACCATTTGATTTACAAAGAATATATATATATATATATATATATATATATATATATATATATATATATATATATATATATATATATATATATATATATATATATATATATATATATATTTTAGTGTAGTTGGGTAGCAGTCTTTCCTGAATGCAAACTTTGTTGAATACCATTGTGTATTTCGCCTTAATTAATTTCCTTTGGAAACTTTATCTTCTTCTAACTCTCTTTTTTATTCCATCTTGTAGATGGTGGATTACTTGTCCTGTATTCATCTCTCTTTTAAATGAATGTGTTTGGTAAAACCAAACTAAATTGCTGAGCTTTCGATCTTATTCGATCATCTTCGACGCGTTTTGATATGTTTTTGCCTCTTTTACCGATGTAATGAGTGGAGTGAGATCTGACAGAGTGAAAGCAGATTCAAGATAGTATAAAGTTAGAATGTGGAAAGAATGATAGGATAGATAGAAAATATTGTGTAAAAATTATGTGCTGATGGGATGATGATGTGTAGGATTAACGATGAGAGTGATGAGGTGAGGATGATAATGATTTGTACCATGTTGCCTGGCTAACGCTTTCCTTTTTGTTTTGTTTTTTGCTTTTTGATGTGATTTTAAGTGAAATAGGTATAAATATTTAGCATTCGCGCCTTTGTTTCCTTTTTGCTCAATCGAGCATCTTTATTTTTTGTATTTATTAATTTTTTTGTTTTGTTGTGCTTATTTCGCATCTTTTTTTTCAAGGCAGCGAGCATAGTAGTGTACATGCGGCATACTTTTAACTGTGGTCAAAGCGGTGCTCGCTGCCTCAGTGTCCATGGTTCGAATCGCTTCCCGGCACGTTTTTTTCGAAAAAGGGTAATAAATATTACTGTAAGAAAAAAAAATATATTCCGTCTTCTCTTTCAATGTGGTTTATTGCATTTATCTTCATCATTCTTTCGCGCTACTTTGAGATATATATATATATATATATATATATATATATATATATATATATATATATATATATATATATATATATATATATATATATATATATATATATATATATATATATATATATATATATATATATATATATATATATATATATATATATATATATATATATATATATATATATCAGGAATATGAAGACCCAGGTGATTACACTAATCATTTATTGGCCGGACGTTTCGGACCTTTACTAGGACCATCTTCAGCGACTCTATCGACTAATGAAAAGGGGAAGGAACATTTATTGATAACAGTTAAAAGAATGCATTAAATAATGGCTAAAAAAGCGGAAGAAGGGAAGTTAAAATAATAAAATTGACAATTATTAAAATTAAAGTAAAAACACTAATAACAATATATAGAATTAAATAATATTACCCATTGTGATTTAAAAAAAAAATAAATAATAGAAAGTGAAATTATAACATAAACTGACTTGATTATAAGATATTAAAAGTTACTGAAGTCAACAAAAAATAACCTATTATATTAAGTTGTAAAAAACAACAAAAAACCCGAAAACAAATCAGAATGAACAAAGTGACTAACCTTAATCATGGTAGTTGAGAAATCAACTAACTAAACATATAAAACTACTAACGAAATTTGTTCGGTTGGTCGGTTGGCTAGTTTATCTATTGAAGTGTTGGTTGGTTATATTGTGAATAGTTTAATTGAGGAGGATTAATTATTTACGTTTGGATTTATTTTATTTATAGACAATGACTCTAAGATTTTCAAATCGAGAGAAGTTAAGGCTAAAGATAATATGGTAAATGAATTAAAATTAAGAGGATGATTTTCATTAAACTACCCTATCTCGAGCATTTAACATCAGAGTTTAACAAACTCCTTCTCTCTACCCCCAACAACCATTTCCCTCAATGCCAATTCATTTGTATAAATTACAACCATGTATCGTTAAATTCCTTTTTTCTCCATAAGGAGCCAATTCCTTTGGGCTTGCGATCCTGTATAATTTACAATTATACATGTACGACAAGCCACAGTCGTTATGTAGGCCAAACTGGCTTACAACTCAAATGCAGGATCGCGAAGCACTTATGTTTGTCTCATAGGACTGGTATTCCCATTTCTAAACCTGAAGCCTCTTCCATCAGGCAACATTCTGATTATCACCATCATCCTCTTAATTCTAATTCATTTACTATATTATCTTCAGCCTTAACTTCTCTCGATTTGAAAATCTTAGAGTCACTATATATCAATAAAATAAATCCAAACCTAAATAATTACTTCAATAGATTAACTATCGAACCGACCAACCGAACAAATTTCGTTAGTAGTTTTATATGTTTAGTTAGTTGATTTCTTAACTCCCATGATTAAGGTTAGTCACTTTGTTCATTCTGATTTGTTTTCGGGGTTTTTTTTTTTTTTTTACAATTTAATATAATAGGTTATTTTTTGTTTACTCCAGTAACTTTTAATATCTGATATTCAAGTCAGTTTATGTTATAATTTCACTTTCTATTATTTTTTTAAAATCACATTGGGTAGTATTATTTAATTCTATATATTGTTATTAATGTTTTTACTTTAATTTTAATAATTGTCAATTTTTGGATGTCGTAGAGTGAAGGTGTGCTGCCCGGTCTCCTTTATCAATCTTTGTTTCATCAACAATCAGTGATATTGCTTATTTATCGAATAAAAATGAATACTAGTGAATTTAATTGCATTGAATACTAAAAATTATAAATCTACGTATAAAGAATGGCTCCTCTTACTCTCAGAAAGGCAGACAAAGAAAAAAATACTCCAATTACAAGAGGAAAAACCGAATTAAACGAACCAGTTAATTTTAATGAACTGCAGACCCATATTTCCTCATATACGCTATCAGGTGATGCCAAATACATTATGAACGTTCTCTTTAAGTTTTTTTAATCATCTTTTGCCAAACAAGAACAAAAAATCATCTCTCGAAAAATCTAACGAAGAAATAAGATCAAAAATCGTAAAATTAGAAGAAAAGGTTGATTCTTCCGACGCTTATGAAAGACGAGATACGATTATATTCTCCGGCAATATACCTGAAGCTTGCAATAATGAAAAATGCAGCAATATCATCCGCAAACTTATTAAAGATAACTGCCACATACAAATGCAAGAAGCTGACATCTCTGTTGCTCATCGTCTAGGTCCCAAGCCTAAAGTACAAGGTCCCGACAAAAGAAACATAATTGTGAAGTTTCGCAGAAGTGATCTGAAGCGTGATATCTTCTCAGCATGCAAAGAATTCAAAACTTCATTCTATGTAAACGAACAACTGACTCCAAATCGCAACAAAATCTTTTTTGTCCTCCGCCAAGCTAAAAAGAAATTCTCCACAAAGATCTCCGGCTGCACTACCAGAGATGGATCCATCAACATTTTCCTGCCATCACCCTCCGGTCGCCGTGACCTACGTATATTCGTCAATACTCGAGCTGCCCTCCAAAAATTTCTGTCGGAACACCTCAATTCGACGCTTGCAGAGTTTAATGGTGAGAATCTCTGGAACGATCAGTAATAATACCTTTGGCGATGTTACTGCTTTAGATGAGAAAAAAAATCCCCAAACAAACCATGTTTTGACCTAGCATTCACTTACTTTTATTTCAATTGTTTTACATACTTTATTCCTTTTTTTCTTATTAAAGTTATCATAAAAATAGTATTTTAACTGTTTATAGATATTTTATACTTAATTTCAATTTGTAACCTTTAATTTTAAAATTTCAATTGAACTACCTTTATGTTTAAACAACCTGATCACTTCAATAATATCGATCCAGATATAAACCATTTTGATGAATTATATCCAAATTTTAAAGAAAATAACGTAAGAAACCAATACTATGATTGTGATAAATTTAACACTACATTTTCATTTGAAAAAACAGACCTGTCCATTTTAAATCTTAATATTCGATCATTGCACGCAAACATTGATGAATTTTTAATATTTTTGTCAACACTTAATTATAAATTTTCCGTTTTGGCAATCACTGAGAGCTGGCTAACAAATAATAATAAGCACCTTATCAGTTCCCCAAACTATAACTCTTTTCATTCACTACGCGACGTAAACAAGATATGGGGAGATATAAGCGTGTATAATATATCTGACAACCTCAATACTAAAAAAGTTGACGAAATTAGTATTTCCTATAACTATATTGAAACTTTATTTATCGAAGTAAAATCAAATGATAAAACAATAATCATTGGAACCGAATATAGACCTCCTTCTGGTGACCCTGAGATGTTTATAGATAAGAGTGCTGAATTAATCAATTACTTCAATGTTACAAACTATGACGACATAATAATTACAGGAGATTTTAACTTCGATCTATTAAACTTTGAAAACCACGCATCAACTCAGTCCTTCCTCAATACTTTTTATTCTCATTCCTTACTTCCAATTATAACAAAACCGACAAGAATAACCCAAAACTCAGCAACACTAATTGACAATATTTTCAGAGTTCACCCCGAAAATTACTCTTCCGGTATTCTCCTTTGTGACATATCGGACCATCTTCCTATATTCATGATCAAAAGTCTTTTTTCAACTCGAACAAAATTCATCAAAACCGTACAATAACCTACCGCATAATTAACGAAAATACCTTAACAAACTTCTATAACTATGTTCTAAATCAGAATCTATATGAAATTTCCTATATAAATGACATCGATTCTGCTACCGAAGAGTTAATTTCAAGGCTAGACGATGCTTTTAAACTTAATTGTCCTCTAAAATCTAAAACCATATCATATAAACACACAAAAAAAACCTTGGATAACAAAAGCAATTATAAATAACATCCAAAAACGTCAAAAATACTTTTCTCTTTATAAGCTTAGTCAAATTCCAGAACACACATATAAAAATTATAAATAACATCAAAAAACGTCAAAAATACTTTTCTCTTTATAAGCTTGGTCAAATTCCAGAACACACATATTAAAATTGCCAAGAAAAATTATTACCATGAACGATTTAATCAAACGAAAAACAATATAAAACAAACTTGGAAATTAATTAATTCTGTGATAAAACCTGAAATTACTAAAGGAACAAACCAAATTAAACAAATTATCATTGACGGCAAACCAGTTGATGACAATAAGAAAAAAGCGAATGAATTCAATAAATTTTTTGTCAACGTTGGTAAAAAAATTTCAGACTCCTGCAAATTAGTCGATAAATATTTTCTATCGTATTTTAATGAGATTAATGTACCAAAGTCCTTGTTCTTTTTTCCTGTAAGCGTAGCCGATATATATAAAAAAATCATTAGTTCACTAAAAAATAAAAAATCAGGTATTAATTCATTCTCCACTAAAATTTTAAAATACATCTCTGATATAGTTGCTCCAATTTTAGCATCAATAATTAATAAATCATTTACGCAGGGTATATTCCCAAGTGTATTAAAAGTTGCTCGGGTAACACCGTTACCAAAGGCCGGAGACCTCACAAACGTCAGCAATTACCGCCCTATTTCATGTCTTATAATGTTAAGTAAAATATTTGAAAAAATAGCATTCAATAAACTTTATAAATTTCTGGAATCTTATTCACTGTTGTATAAACAGCAATATGGTTTTAGACGTCAGAGATCAACGATTCACGCGATAATTAACCACCTTCAATATTTATATGATAACATTGAAAAAGGCCACATTGTATTCTCAATTTTTCTTGATTTTAAAAAAGCTTTCGATTGTGTCAACCATAATATTCTACTATCAAAATTAGCTATGTACGGAATTAGAGGCAACTGTCAGAATTGGTTCAAATCATATTTAACTGAAAGAAAGTAATTTGTCTCCGTCAATGGTTAAGACTCATCCCACCTTAATATTACAACTGGGGTATCACAAGGCTCCGTGCTAGGGCCACTGTTATTTTTAATCTATATTAATGATATTGTTAAATCATCTTCTCTGTTTAAATTTATATTATTCGCGGATGATAGTGCCTTATCAACTCCCTTGCCATATGACAAACCGAGCAATAAATAAAGAACTCGAAAATGTCTTCAGGTGGCTTAATGTTAATAAACTATCAATAAATGTAGATAAAACAAAATATATTCTTTTCTCTTACAAAAAATCTATTGAATTGCCCCATATTAAAATGGGCGACGGAATAATTTATGAAACTACACATATCAAATTCCTAGGCATCTTTATTGACAAAAATCTGAGTTTTAAACAACATATTACGCATATCTCAACAAAACTATCAAAATCGATTGGAATATTATATAAATTAATAAGTTTCTTCCTAAATCTATTCTCCACTCTTTATATATGACAATGGTGCAACCTTACTTGACATATGGAATAGAGAGTTGGTATGGAAAATATCAAAATTATCTCAATAAATTAGTCATATTACAGAAAAAAGCAATTCGAGCCATCCATCAACTTGACTACAAAGAGCACACTAATCTATATTTTAAAGAATCCAGAATTCTAAAATTAAATGATCTCTTTGTTTTTCAAACATCCTTATTACTTTACAAAACAATAAAGTGTTCCTATAATAACTATATATTTAATATGTTACAAACAGCTGATAATACTCATAATCACCAAACCCGCAATAGAACAAAATTTATTTCACCCCTGTATTAAAAATCAAAATCACAATGTAGCTTTCTGTACAAATCTATCAAAATATGGAATGGCTTGGACGACAATATCAAATCCCAAACCAATTTAGCTCAATTTAAAACAGCTCTTAAAAACAATATAATTTCGGCTTACTAAATTTCTATTCAGTTTTTGTTATTGTGTATTAATTTGTTACCGTACACTATTATACTGTGTACTATTACTTTGATTTATACATTATAAATGTTATTATTTATATAAGAACATAAGAACATAAGAAAAGAAGGAGACTGCAAAAGACCATTCATGGCCTACAGTTGGCAGCTCCTGTAAATAAGACTGTTGACTATGTTAACTACAGATCTTTTGAAATAATCACTAGAAATAAAATAGTTTTTTAATTTATCTCTAAATTTAAATAATATAATTATTCGTTATTTTCAATCTTTGCAATGGTTAGGTTTTCAAATGTATACTAAGTTGTTTATATTTTTATAACAAAGGCGTTCTCTGTTCGTAAACATGAAGGGATTATATTCTTGATAATGTTATGCTTAGTCAAGTTTTAAGTTTCTGCCCTAAAAGTCACTGACTTATTTTGGGCCCATAACTAATCTTTGTATGTATATACATATATACGAGTATGTATAAGTACTTATTGTAACTTGTCATTAAGATTTAAAATGTAATATGTTTATACTGTACATTGGATTAATATGGAAAAATAAATAAATAAATAAATTTTAACTTGACTTCTTCCGCTTTTTTAGCCATTATTTAATGCATTCTTTCAACTGTTATCAATTAATGTTCCTTTCCCTTCTCATTAGTCGACATAGTTGCTGAAGATGGTCCTAGTAAAGGTCCGAAACGTCCGGCCAATAAATGATTAGTGTAGTCACCTGGGTCTTCATATTCCTGCTACATATCAGATTCCCAAGGAACAAATCAATTACCAGTATATATATATATATATATATATATATATATATATATATATATATATATATATATATATATATATATATATATATATATATATGAAGAAAGCAACTACAGGATCTGCGGGTGATAATACAACCACCACAGGGCTATGCCATTTTTATTTTCTTTCAAATAAAATTTGAAGACAGAAAGAAAGATGCAGAAACCTGGTGTAGCTGACTATAAATACATATAGTACAAGAGAAAATAAGAATTGGACGCGAATGAGCAAATGAGACAAGAAACTGGAGTTTGTTTTTTTTTAAAGGCAAGAGAGAGGGACGTCAAAAGAATCCAGAATCAAAGGAAGCAGAGGGCGGCACAGTGAAGGCGATCCTTTACCGAGAAGACAGAAATAACGCCAGGGGAAAAAAGTTTTGAATTCCTGGCGTTATTTCTGTCTTCTTGGTAAAGGATCGCCTTCACTGTGCCGCCCTCTGCTCCCTTTGATTCTGGATTCTTCTAATGTCCCTCTCTCTTGCTTTAAAAAAAACCAACTCCGGTTTCTTGTCTCATTTGCTCATTCGCGTCTAATTCTTATTTTCTCTTGTACTATATGTATTTATAGTCAGCTACACCAGGTTTCTTTCATCCAGATAGTTGCATAATGTTTTGCAAACATTTATTTGCAGGTTAAGGCTGCAGATCTTGGCCTTTAGGCCGGGCAACCACACCTTGTCGGAGGCTTTAGCAACGTCGTGGAGTACTATGTCTACTCTGTTGCCTCGCGCTGTTTCTGTGGCAATTTTCTCGGTTATAATCATCAGCGCAGTATCAGTTCCTCGCTTGCTCCTGAACCCGCGTTGTTGTGGGTTGTACAGGTTATTTTCCGTAAGGTGTTTAATTAACCTGTCGTTTAGGAGTTTTTCTAGGACTTTACCCATAAATTCAAAGAGCGAGATCGGTAGCTTCCGACTTGGTGTTTTGGTTGGCCCGGCTTCGGTAGGAAGATCTTCTTTGCCTTCCTAAAGTTTGGGGAAAGTACCCAATATAAAGGCAGGCATTGCCAAATCTTCATTCACTATTGATTCATGCACATTTTCTGGAGCATTTATTAAGTGTGCCTTTGTTATGCCGCTTTGACCTGGTATTCAGCCATTGAGAAGGGCATTCCCTCCCCCAAGGGGTGGTTTCTCTCTTCGTCGACGTATCTGTATGGTGCAGTGCGCTCTTGTTGCGGCTCTAGGGTTTGTAGGACTTCCTCTTCGTGCTCCATATCATATTCTTGATTCTCCTCTGGTGTTATTGAGAATATTTTTTCCAGTGATTTTGGGAGTGCTCTTTGAGTTCTTCGTTATTTTGCACTTCCCTATCCTGTATTTTTAGTTTTATATTTTCTTTTGGTTGTGATCCTCGTATTTTTCTGTAATCTCTCCAGAATTTCCTCCGATCTGCTTCGAAATCCACTTTACTTATTGTTATTTCAAACTCGATTTGATTTTTCTTTAATAAGAGTATCTATTTGCCTTCCTTATCTCTCCATATTAGTGCCCGTTTCTGTGATTTCTTTTATTAAGTTCTGAAATTCTTCCATCATTTCCTTTATTTCGTGGTTCCTTCTGGGAGCTGGTAGGCTTCTGTATTCTATTATTAGGGTATGAATGCTATTTGCTTCAATGATATTTTCGGTGATTGGTTTTAATTGGTTTTCTATTTCTTCTGTTCCTTGTTTGTTTAGGGATCCAGTTTCTAGTGTACTTAAATGTTCTTTGTAACCATTCCAGTTTGTCCTGCTGATAGCTCTTCTTTGTGGAATTTTAATTTGGATAAGTGAAGTTGAAATGGTCGTTATCATACTTAAATGGTCGTATGGTGTTGCGGAGCCTGGTTCTGTGTGATGATTTAGGTTGAAATTTTGGTTCATAAGTATGAGGTCAAGAGTTGTTGAGGCTTGGGCTGTTAAGTAAGTTGGGAAGTCTGGCCCTTCTCTGCTTAACAGGTTCCTTTGTATCAATAATTGAAGGGTTTTTCCTGCTCCGTTTGGTTGGCTTGTGTAGCCTGCCTCTCTGCATCTTGCATTGAGGTCTCCTATTAATATGGTTGATGCCTGTCGACGAAAGAGTTTGAGGAAATTTAAAGTTGGCAAATACGAGCGTCTTGGGGGCTGATAGGCCCCAGCTATGACCAGATCTCCTGTGGCCATTTTTATAGCCAGATACGATTCTTCTAAGTCCTTTACCTTTGTAAAATGGATTCCGATTTTGACGCCAATTGCTACACCATCGTACCTTGTTTGGGTGTAGTTCGTGGTGATAAATTTATAGTTTGGAATTCATATATGTAGTGTCGATCTCTGTGTTTAGTCCATGTTCGGTTAGAATAATTAGGTCTGCGTCTTCTTTTTTAATTATGTTTGAATATGATATTCCTTTTCCTTGCTAGCCGTTTACATTTAGTGTAAATATTTTAAATTTTCGTTGGTACGTATCCATTTTTATTTATTGGCTTTGGTCTCTTCCTGTCTTCATTTTTTTCCGGGCGGCCTGGGAAACGAGTGCGTCCATTTCGTTTTTTCTTGAATTCGCCGTTTGAGATGTTTTGACACGATTCAGGGATGATATGTATCATGCCTGTCTCATCGGCGTTTACCTCATATTCCCACCTGTATTTTTCCTTAACTAGTCCGTCCACGATTTCTTTTTGTTGAGTTGTTTAGGTAACGGGTTGGCGTGAGAACCGTAAATTTTATGTTCAAATCATGGGTATTCAGTGTTGGTTTTTCTTTTGTTTTGAGCTTTCTGGGGTCGTCTTCGAGGTTTCTTCGTCGGTGGATTCCTCTTCAGAATCGGTATCCATTCCAGCTTCGTCTTCTTCCGGGTTCATATTTGTCTCTTCTTGGGTCATGTTTATTCTGTACAGCTCGCTCGAAGCAGGGTTCTCCGGGAACAACATATTTTTAAGTCCGTTCTTTTCCAGCATGATATTCGATTCGTTTGCGTATGAGCCTGGCTTCGCCATGTTTACAAAGTGGGCGTGCATTATGCAGAGAACTAAATCTGGCCTCATGTTTCGCTCTATATTCACCGTTATGGTCTGTATTGATGGTATCGCTGTATTTCCACTTGCAGTTGCTGCAGCGTAGGAGGTAGTTTTCATTCTTTCTTTTTCTGCGCTTATTTCCAGTTTTTTTCTCCCGTATGAGCTGCTGCTTTATTGTGCAAGACATAACCGGTGTTCTGTGGGCATTTCCACAGTTTAAGCATTTCTTTACCGTGCTCCTGCATTGGTCCCACCTGTGGTCTTGGCTTGCGCATGCGAGGTATGCATTCCCTTTGTAATCGCAGTCTTTGGTCGGGTGTTTGTCGAGGGCGTAGCATGTGAAGCATACTTGCACGGAGACAAATATCCCCCTCTCGATTTGATCCGGTGAGATTTTAGTGTAGAAGGCAAGCAGTTCCTGTTCCGGGGCTTTTTTGGACATTTCTGTCGATCTAAATACCACTTTGAAGACGTGATTAGGCTCTTCTCCATTTTGGTTTTTAAATTTGATTATTTCTTCGATCTTTGCCCAATCCTGTTGTTTTTCTAGTTTTTCCTTGATTTGTTTTGGAGTGTGCTCACCGACCCAGGGATCGAGTCCTCTGCAGATCACGGCTCTTTTCGTTTGTACGTCCGGAGGGGTCCGAGGTACGAGTCCGATCTTTTCCAAATTTGTGCTGCGTTTTCGCTCAAGAGGAGATCTAGGTCCTTTTATGTGTCGCATAGCGCAACATAACCGTTGTTTTTTAAAGACAAATGACTTGAACGCCATATTATATATATATATATATATATATATATATATAGACTAACTCAAAAACAAGAAAGCAACAACAAAACCAAAAATACTCAAAAACGATAGGCTTGATCACCAGGCACTAGCATCTCTTTGTACCCTACGACACTTCTTTCTCTTTTTATCACTTGTCTATTTTCAGCTATTTGTCCACACACCCTATCTCTATCCCCTACCTGCCCCACACCTACTCTTACAACAATTTAAATTCAAATTCTTCCATTCTGTCAGATCCTCACTCCACTCATTACATCGGTAAAGGAGGCAAGAACATTTCAAAACGCTCCGAAGATGATCGAAAAAGATCGAAAGCTTAACAATTTAGTTTGGTTCTTGCCAAACACATTCATTTAAAAGAGAGATGAATCCAGGGCAAGTGATCCACCATTTACAAGATGGAATAAAAAAGAGAGTTAGAAGAAGAGAAAGTTGCCAAAGGAAATTAATTAAGGCGAAATACACAATGGTATTCAACAGAATTTGCATATATATATATATATATATATATATATATATATATATATATATATATATATATATATATATATATATATATATATATATACACCCTCAACTTCTTCTTTTCTATTAATTTGGCTACAAACTTTCTGAATTTCCGTATGCGTTCGTCAACTTTCCTAAAATGTCAGATTACATCCCAATCAGGAAGCCTCGCCCATCTCTGGTGTGAGGTGGACGAGGATCAAGACGACACTCCTTGATCCATTTCTACCAAGAAGCTCCCCCCCCCCTCACACACACACCACCACTACAGTGCTTTCTATGGGCCCTCCCAACTTTTTCTAATTGTGGGGGGCGTTTCTCGTCTCCTATGTCTCCGTGTAGGAAAATTTCTCCTACCCGTTTCCACGTAGTTGACTTTCCAGAATTGTGATAAAATAGCGAATCACAGAGTGCCCTTGATGCCATCAAGCCATTGGAATCTCCACGTACCCTGGTTCACATTATCTGTTATGCCGCAGCTGCCGTCCTAGGTTGTCTTGTCTGGGTCCTGAACATGTAGGGATTGCGAGAAAATGAGCGCCCTGATAAGAGCGCCACACAGTCCGAAAAGACTGTAAGACCAGACTGCGCTTTGCTTTCCCTAACTTTGAGCACATGGCAGGGATCAGTTCAGGCCTTCGGGCTTACCCCGTTGGCCTATCCCCCAATTCTTCGACCGCTTCAGGACATTTTCTGTCTCCTCCGAATCGGGCACACTCTTGGAACGCAACGCCATCTGATGGACTTTACTGAGAAAACTGCGTGGTCGCCCAGACTTCCCGGTACATTCGTGTTGAATGTCCTTGTCTGGAGAAGCTCCGCGCGCAAGACATCGCCCCATGGAGGGCGGATTGTGATCTATAGCGACTCACAAAGCGCCCTAGGTGCTCTCAGTGCATTGGAATCTCCGCATCCCATGGTTCGCGATATCCGTGGCGCCACGGTTTTGGCGAGCCGGGCAGATGTCGAGATTATCTTCTGCTGGGTTCCTGGGCATGTAGGAATTGCAGGGAATGAGCGCACCGATGAGGGCGCCAAAGAGTCCGAGAGAACTCTGCGACCGGACCAGCGTTTCGCTCTTCCTCACACCGACTACATGGCAGGAATACGGGCAGCTCTTCGGACTGCTTGGCAAAGAAGATGGGAGACTTTCGAAGGGAACTTAAAGTTGCGTGCCATTGCGCCGCGACTGTTCCCATTGACCTATCTCCCAATGCCGCGAAGGCTTCAGGTCGCTTTCTGTCGTCTCCAAATCGGGCACACTCGTGTGACGCATCGCCATTTGATGGAGCGCTCGCCAGCGCCTTATTGTGACGACTGCGTGGTCCCCCAGACTGTTCGGCACATTCTTGTCGAATATCCCAGTTGGGTGATCTTCGCGCACGATACCTGTCCCAGTACCGGATGGGCGGGGTCGCTACCGCCTGTCCCTTTTATTTGGTACAGATTTGCACTTCCAATAGTGGAGTGATTTTCTGGTCCTCATCCATAGTATTTAGTTGTTTAAATTGTTGGGGGGAGGGAAGAAGGTATCCGTCCGGCGCCTGAAAATACTTCTGTAGTTAACGGCCTTGTTAGTGTCTCTCTGTGTGTGTGTTTCTTTCGTCATTTCCTGTTCTTGTTTTTATTTAGTTTTTTTTTATATAAGGGGTCCTGTTGTACTCGCGGGAGGGGAGAGGGGATGCGCATTCATCCGAGTATGGGAGTTTAATGTTTTGGAAAGGGTAGGTCTCTTGCCTAGTATTTCGGAGGTTTGGTACACGGTTAGGCTTCTGAAGGCTTGGTCCTCCCTCCGGCCCGTGAGTATCTGTAGTTTTTATATTTTCTGGTTTCCTTTTGTTCTTGTAGGGTTTTTTAATAGCCTAAATTGTCCTTTCAGTGTTTACCCCTGGAAGCAGTCGCCTGATGATTAGCCTAAAAAAATAAACGAGACTAACCTATCCTTACCTAACCTTGATTATGATTTTGACAGCTGCAGCCATGCTGGCAGGCCCTAGAAAGGACCATTAAAGGAAAAATCCAGGCCCATTAATAATAATAATAATAAGTCTTTTGTAATGCGCTCTTCAAGGCCTGAGGCCTTCCCAGAGCGCACGTTGTGCTGAGATGAGAATGGAAATTCAATGGAAATTCAAGAGGGGCAGAAGGCAATACTGAAAAGATGCGTTTTCAGGAGACGCTTAAATGTGGTAAGAGAGGGAGAAGACCTGATTTCAGCAGGAAGAGCATTCCACAACTTAGGGGCGCAGATTGAGAAGGAGCAGTCCTCCATTGAGCAGAGGGATGAACGAGGAATATTCAAAAGAGGTGCATGTGATGACCGAAGGGCCCGAGGGACATGGCGTGGCGAGAGGGCAGAAGAGAGGTAAGACAGACCCTTGTTGTTTAAGGCCTTAAATGTGAAGAGAAGTATCTTGAAGTGAGTACGGGATCTGACAGGGAGCCAGTGCAGTTCATGCAGCAAGGGTTTCGACGGAGAGAAGCGAGGGCGACGGAGGAGAAGCCGGGAGGCATAGTTCTGTACAAGTTGAAGAGGGCGGAGAGAGGAGGATGGCAGATTCACAAGCAGAGAGTTACAGTAGTCAAGGCGTGAGGTGATGAAGGCATGAACAGCAGTCTCAAGACTTTGACGATCAAAGTGAGAGCGAATGCGAGAGAAGTTACCAAGGAAACATAGAGAGGATTTGCTGACATTGCGGATATGATGCTTAAAGGAGAGATGCTCATCAAAAACAACACCCAGATTCCTAACGCAGTCAGATAAAATGATAGTATTACCGCCCAGAGTAAGCGAGGGAAAGAGAGATTTAGATTTTTTGACAAGAGCAGGGGTGCCGACGAGGAGGACCTCAGTTTTGGAGTGATTAAGCCTGAGGAAGTCGGTAGAGAGCCAGTCAGAAATGGAAGATTAGGCAGCCAGGAGGTCAGTGATAGAGTAGGCAAGAGACGTGGGGGAATGAGGAAACGAAAGTTGAGTGTCATGAGCATAGAGGTGGAAGGGTAGACCAAGATTACGGATAAGGAAACTAAGAGGGAGAAGGTAGATACGAAATAGTAGAGGACCAAGGACAGAGCCTTGTGGCACTCCAAAGCAAAGGTGTGGGGGGGGAGGAAGTCGGATGGAACGTCTTCAATCACAACGGATTGGGTACGAGACGAGAGGTAAGAGCGGAACCAGTCAAGCACGGTGTAAAACTACTTTCATTCCAATCTCCATGTACTCTCCCATACTCATGGACTTTACAACTTAACACAACTCGCAAATTAATCGCACTGACACGAATCCAATTTCCACTCTCCCTCTAACCCCCCCCTCCCTCTCGCGTATGTTTGTGTATTATATTTGTAAAAAGGGTTTGCTACACCTACCATTCACACATCACGACTCTTTCTCTTTAAATATTCATAGGAGGCCCAAATGCTCATACATTACCTGCATTCTCCCACACACAAATCCATTCATTCATATAACATAACCATTAACTAGTCTAACTAGTCCATTCTCTCCCGGGGAATGAATTTTGAAATAACCATAAGTCAATGTGAAAGGGATTCACTTATATCCCGACTGGTTCTTTCGCATCACTCAAAATTTCAATGACCAACCAAATACAATCAACAAGGACGAATGTTCCTTTTATTTAAACTCGCCTCGGATCCGCGTATATATATATATATATATATATATATATATATATATATATATATATATATATATATATATATATATATATATATATATATATATATAGGAACGATTTGATCCCAAATAAAGGCAAATTATGCCTCTTGCTTTATCTCATCATCCAATGAGTATATGTTTCGTTATGCCACCTGCGAGAGGGAAGAATGGACTATACTATATTTGGTGTTCGCGAATAGGCCAAAGGCCAGAAAGGAACGGGGCTTGCGGAGGCGAGGCCTCCTTTCTGGAGCCTCGTTAAAAGGAACCTTTCGCTTTCACCCTGTCTTCCGGGAAGAGGGAACGCTGGCGTTTTAGTGTCGCGTGATAACGGTCGTTTCAGCTCCGTTATTTTCCTTGAATAACAAAGATTTTTAAAATGGCGTGAATTAATTGTTCGGGGAGCGTACTCGTATGTATGGACTAGAAAGGAAACCAACGTAATCCAACGAGATACGTTCCACGTGTCAATCCTAATTTTAATTCGGGAAGGCAAAGGAACTAATTCATACCCAAACCAAACACTTTAGGCCTACCTGTTGACCGCCCTTGCTAACATCTTTTTTACTTAAAAAAATAAAACAATGAGACAATAGCCAGGTTTGGACAAAGGAAAAGTACTACTGACAGTATTGAATTTAGGGGAAGATTAATTTGGGGGTATGGAACCGGAACCCATTAGCATAACAACATAACATAACATAATTTCACGGATGACAAAAGCCACAAGGTCCTATCAAAGGTCATCCGCATCCGTCAAAACCCACCCACAAAAAGCACCATCGCCAGGGGAAAACAAAATCAAAGTCCCCCACAATATAATATAACAGATGACAAAAGCCACAAGGGCTCATCATAGGTCATCCGAGTCAAACGGCCTCTTTTTTTAAGGCACCCAAACTCCCAAGAAAACTACATCCAGAGGATTGCGTCCACAAACAAGGGTATCACCAATCAAGGCTTGTCAAGAAATAAATGATGCAGCTATAGATATATACAAACAATATTAATATATACAAAACTTAGGAACCATCACAATCTTTCCTCCCCATAAACTCATCCAACTTACTCTTAAATACATTTCAATTTGGACTACCTACTACCCTCAGCGGCAATTTGTTCCAGAAGTCTACCACTCTATTGGTGAAAAAATATTTTCTTAAATCCAACCTACACCCTTGCTTTTTAATTTTCGAGTGGTGACCTCTAGTCCGATTTCCATCATCTAACTCAAAAAACTTGCTAACATTCAATTTATCTATCCCCGAAATTTTTTTAAACAACTCAATCATATCCCCTCTCACACACCTTTCGAACGAGAACATATTTAATACCCTCAGTCTATCTATGTGTTCAAGGTGCCTCAGGGAAGGAATAATCTTTGTTGCCCTCCGTTTCACTGACTCGAGAAGGTTAATATCGTGTCTAAAATGTGGGGACCATGCCTGTATACAGTACTCTAGATGTGGCCTAACATAAGAGTTATAGAATTTAAGAATAACCTCCTTACTTTTGTAACTGACATTTCTCTTAATGAAACCCAACACTCTATTTGCCCTATTTCTTGCTTCAATACACTGCTTTGAAAACCTTAATGACTTATCTATTACTACTCCTAGATCTTTTTCATCCTCTACTGAGCTCAGCATGCCCATCCATTTCATAGTTAAATTCTCTATTATCTTTTCCCATGTTAATAACTTTGCACTTATCAAGGTTGAAAGTCATTTGCCACTTATGTACCCAGGATAACAATTTATTTAAATCCCCCTGCACTTTAAAATTATCATCAATATCTTTAACTACAGCTGCTAATTTGGTATCATCCGCAAAAATTGACACTTTATTATTAACTGCCTCCCCAAGATCGTTTATATAGAGGACAAATAATAATGGACCAAGAACTGATCCCTGAGGAACCCCACTGATAACATCCCTCCACTCTGACTTTACACCATTTAGCACTACCCTTTGCTTCCTATTTTTCAGCCACTCAGCTATCCAATTTGAAACACCCCCACATATCCCAATCATTTTTAATTTATGAACTAGTCTCCTATATGGTACCTTATCAAATGCTTTACTAAAATCCAAGTAAATTACATTTACATTCTCTCCCTTATCTACTTGATTTGTTACGAACTCCAGAAAGTCTAGTAAATTAGTCAAACATGATCTACCTGATCTAAACCCATGCTGAGCATCGCTGATTAACCCCTCCCTCTCTAGATGTTGGCAAATCCCTTTTTTTAACTATTTTATCAAGAATTTTACAGACTACAGGAGTTAGGCTAACCGGTTTAAAGTTATTTGGATCCTCTTTACTACCCTTCTTGAAAATGGGGACTACATTCGCTCTCTTCCAATCATCGGGTATTTCTCCATATTCCAGTGACCTAGTATATAACTTCTCCAGAGCTATTGAGATACTTTCTACCCCTTCTTTAAGTATCCTAGAATGAATATTATCAGGGCCGGAGGCCTTGGTAGTATCTAACTCGCCTATTAGTCCTTTTATCATCCTCCAATCCACACTAATGGTAGTAAACACCTCTTTCCCTGACCCATGAGTACTATACATATGACTATTTAGTTTCTCATTTGTAAATACTGATGCAAAATGACCATTTAGTACCTCAACTATTTCCTCATCAGTTTCTCTCACAACCCCTTCCTATTTGATAGGTCCTATTTTAAGTCTGCCAGACTTGTTATTAATTTTATAGTAACTAAAGAACTTTCTAGGATCTTTGTTGCTATCCTGAGCTAATTTAATTTCTGACCCCCTTTTGTTCTTCTTTATAATCTTATTTAACTCATTCCTAGCCATTCTATAATCACTTAAATTTTGAATATTATTTTGTACCTGTAATTTTTTGTATGCCCTTTTCTTCTCTGAAATTTTTCTAGCTCTCTCCTCATTCCACCATAATGGTTTCCTACTTTTGTTCCTAATGGCCTTCATTGGGATACATTGCTCTTGGACTACATTTATTATATGTTTGAAAGTATCCCACATCCCATAAGCATTTTTACCTCTGAATTCTACATCCCAGTCTACAAAATTTAGCAAGCTTCGGAGTCTCACATAATCTCCCTTATGAAAATTTGGAACTTTTACAGCATTCTCAGTTATTTTACCCTTCTCAATTCCCAAGTTAAAACGAACTATCTGATGGTCACTATTTCCCAATGCTTCCCCAACAGTCAATTCTTGAACTAAATGATCACTGTTAGAAAGTACTAAATCTAATATATTGTCCCCTCTCGTTGGCTCATTAACAAGTTGATTCAAAAAATTATCCTCAAAGCATTCTATGAACCTGCCACTTGTTCTATCCCTACCTATCATATTTTCCCAGCTTAAGTTGAAGTCCCCAATAATAACTGCATCTGTTTCACATCCTTTACTTATTTCCCTTATCATTAGTTCATCTATATCATCAGTCTGCCCAGGTGGTCTGTAAAAAGCTCCCAAATGCACCATTTAATTTTTACTGAACCTAATATCGATCCAAAGTGACTCAACTCCATCCTGCTTCATTAAAGTATTTAAACTTGAAACAATGTTGTTTTTTATATAGATAATTATTCCTCCACCAATCCTACCTGTCCTTTGACTAATGTACATATTATAACCCTGTAAATCAAATTCACTTACAGTGTCACTAAATTCTATTTCATTAACCCATGATTCAGTAACACATAATATATCTACATCCTCATCGCTAATAAAACTAAATAGCTCATCCTTCTTGTTTCTAAGAGTACGAGCATTTGTATAGAAACAATTTAACCCCCCTATCCCTGAAGCACCTCCTACAACCTGAATGCCCTCACCTCTATCGCCTTGGAACCTATTTCTGTTATCTGCCAAGTCCATTCTACCTTCAGTACTATAATGTCCTCTCATAATTCCCTGACCACTATTAGTATCTAGTTTCCCGCCCGCAAAGACCTAATAACACGATCATACTCCTTCCACAACATATCTACCCCCCTCCTATTCAAATGCACTCCATCCATCGCATACATTTCTTTCATTCCAACAAACCTATCCCACACAGTGGTTGTGTTGAAGAAATCCGTTGTTCCCTTGTTATTCTTTATCCGTTTTCACCGTTTAAAAATAAAATACAAACATATATAGGGGGCGAAACTAAACCCTAGGAAACAAATTTTAACTTTTTGTTTGTTACAGACATGTGAATAAGTGTTTCTAATTATTTCGAGGGCGCTGAATCTGAATTTGAAAACAAAAATTCCCTATCACGTCTAGATTTTGTGTAATGACCTCCTCCCCCTTTCGCTATTTGTTCCGATTCATAAATAAAATATCTTTTTATTTTGTAATTTTTAAATTTTTAAGCAAAAATATTTTAAAAGTGGAGGACCTTCCTTCTTTATTCTGGCTTAGGACAGACAGTGTACATCATTAACGAAGTTACCCCCCTCCATCCCAAGTTATGAAGATTTTATTGTATTGATTAAGTTTGTTATGCACTTAAAGGTTAAAGAAACTTTGCTTTAACCTTCTCGTTTTTCTTTTGTGAGACATCAAAGTTTGTTTTTGTAAAGACCAGCAATAATCCCCCATCATATTTGGATTAAACTTTTCTTGGTACCTCGTCTCCATAACCAAAATTTGTTGATGAAAACGTTCACCATGTTCATCACTAACCGCTCCCAGCTTTTCAGGAAAAAAATCGAGAGATGAGAATGCAGAAAATGCATTTTAATCGACATTCTACATACCATCTTTTCATAGGCTTCCAGCATATTGTTTACCCTTTCTCGGTAATTTGGAGATTTAAAATTGCCGAGAAAGTTTCCAATGACTTCCACAAAGGATGTCCTTGCTTTGCGTTCCTTTTCATTGAGACACAAAGTGAAGGAATCATCAGAAACAACTCTGCGAATTTGTGGTCCAGTGAAAACTCCAGCTTCTACTTTTGCATCAGTTAATGATCCTTTGAATTTGTTTTGAAATATTGAAAATCTTCACTTCTTTGATCCATCCCCTTTACTATTTTTTTCATTTAATGCGATCTACTAGAGCATCATGCTTAACATTATGTTTGCCAACAATGTGTTCTTCTCTGGCTCGCCATCCTCGCTTTTTATAGTGATTTTTATCATCTCTGCTATCCCATAGACATCAAAAGCACATGTACTTTGTGCATCCCAACTGTAACCCAAGAAGAAGTGATACAACTTTCAAATCACAACAGATGCCCCAGTTATGCTCTTTGTACTCAATAAGTTTCAGCAATAGTTGCATTGATGAATATGTTTCTTGAACACCTGTAACGTGGGCTACAGGAATTGCAGCTTTTTCATTCCCATTGTGCAGCAGAACAGCTTTAAGACTTACGTTACTAGTCAATGAACAGTCTCCACTCATTAGGATCATAGTCAAGGCCGATTTCCTGCATCAAGCCATTAATATTGTTGCAGTAACATAAAGTATTTTCTTGTGAATAAAATTTTGATAATTTCTGGTGACGATCTCGAAAGAAAAATACCCTGACATCTGAAAGGAGAAGATTTCTTTCTTGTAATCTGGAGGCAAGTAACTCAGCCTTTTCTTTACACAGATCTAAATCTCGTACCAAGTCGTTTAAACTTTGTTGGCAAAATAAATTGGGTTCTGTATCTTGATCAATTGGAACATACGTTTGATCTTCTTCAATTTCTCAAGAAATCATTGTAAAATCATCATCTGAACTAAAATATTTACTTATTGTAGTAGGTGGCTTAGGTACTGGGGTAGATTTATCATGAGGTGCCGGTTTCAACGCTGATGGGTAATTTAGATCAAAATATTTAGATTTGTTTTTATTTGAAATTCCAGCCACATTTGTTAAGCAAAAATAACAATCACCAAAAGTGATTTGAGGGCTCACACCATATCATGGGAACAGCAAATAACATTGCCTTCCTCTTCCCATTTAACCAAGCTGTCAACATTGTGTTACACTGCGTGCAGCAAATATGAGAGGCCCAATCTCTATCCTGGTCCCCTACTTTTCATCCAAAATAGTATATGTAGTCTTGCTTCATCGTTACTGCTGTTTCTATTTTTCTTCGTTGTGCCACTGGTGTGAATTGCCCACAAACATAACAAAATATGTTGGGGCTGTTTACACATCTGCGTCTAGAACTTGAAGCCATGACAAGATTTCAAATACTAACTTGAACAAGCAAACGATACACAATGTGAGATCCTTATCATAAGGTTCTTATCACAGCAAAATTTTGATAAACATGTTATCGTCTTTACCAGTTACCAGTTATCAGTAGCAGAAAAGTTATCACAAATAAGTATGTATTAATCTGAAAATCTGAAAAAAGAACCAGTAATTAGAATTCAATGATATTTGAGCTTCAATATAGTCTACTTTATATATATTAAATTTTTTTACATATATTAAATATATATATTATTTATATATATATTAATTATGTATATTAAAAATTTGCATATTGGTACAATATTGAGCAAAATTGTGAAATGGCTTGAAAAGGAAAATTCAAATTACACAAAAAATAGACGTGATGTGCAAATTCAAAAGACAAATTTGTAATCAGCGCCTAAAAATCATCTAAAATCACCTATTTTCTGCTCTGTAACAAAATGTCTGTTCCCTAGTGTTATCATGTCGGAAGAAGACATCTAATAAACCACACCGTCTATGTTCTTTTACCTCTCCCATAACCATGTTGCAAAGTTTCTTCTTCCTCCCCCCAGCTATTGGGCGCGAGTGAAAGTCATCCTGGAATGTAAAAAAAAAAAAATAAATAAAAAGATATGTGAAAGGTGCAAATGGCGCGGATGACAAGGCGGACTCGTGTGGAAAAATAATACAAGGCTTGGACTGGTGAAGTCACTTCACGGTTCTATTCAATTGTCCTCTATAAGAGATTGGGGGAGGGGGACTTAAAACTTTAACCGTCTACTCTTGTTCTTGTATTTTGTCGATGGAATATTCATAATAAAACATAGCTTTTCGTAGTTTATACAATATATATATATATATATATATATATATATATATATATATATATATATATATATATATATATATATATATATATATATATATATATATATATATATATATATTGACCAAACCATGGGCCTTCTGCGGGAAATCATGCCTAAACTTAATTTGGATCTTCCCATTTCTACGAGTAAATTTATCGATTTAGTTGAATTATGTCTCTCTGACAATGTGTTTCAGGTAAATAATGAGTTTTATAGACAAATATTTGGCCTTAGCATGGGAAATAGTTTATCTCCGATATTGGCATGTCTCTTCATGGAATATTTTGAGACTGAACTCCTTCCCACAATTTCTCCCCCTAACTTTATATGGTTAAGGTACATTGACGATGTATTTTCTGTATGGTCTAATGGCCATGATTTTGATACCTTTTTTAATAATTTGAATAATTTGCATGTCTCCATCAAATTTAAATATGAATGGGAATATGATAATAGATTACCCTTTTTAGATGTCCTCATTAATAAAGATCACCATGAATTAAAACTTGACGTTTATAGGAAACCAACCCACTCGAAGGCCTATATACATTATTTTTCGTTTCACGATAATACTTTTAAAAAATCGGTAATTTCTAACCTTTTCCTTAGAGCATACAAAATATGTCATCCTTCCTATTTAGATGAAGAAATTGTCATTATCAGGACCATTTTTTCTAATTTGTATTATCCCGATTGGTTCATATCGTCTGCCCATTTTGCAGCTAGGAAAACATTCTATGGTAATAAGCCTTCCCGCACTAATGACTTCAACAAATGTATAACATTGCCATTTAATAATAAATTAAATAGTTTAAAGGACATATTTGGAAAAGCGGGTATTAATCTAGCCTTTAAATATAATAATTCCTTAAACCAATTGATGATTGCCAGGAAACCCAAAGAACATCATAACATAGGGGTATATGCAATACCATGCAACGATTGCCATAAAGTTTATATAGGGAAAACGGGGAGAAATCTAGACAGAGATTGTATGAACACAAAAGAGATATTAGAGTAGGCAGCGAAAGCAGTGGAATATTTTGCCATGTTAGAGACTTGAATCATTCGATCGATTTCAATGGAAGTAAAATGGTATTTAAATCGGCTAACTATGTGAGGAGAAGAATCGTAGAATCGAGCTTGATATCGTCAGTTCCTAATTTAAATCTATCTGAGGATCAATTTTCTTTTAATCCTGTAATACGAAAGCAAATAAACAAAATAGTAAAATGTCAGCCCTTCAATATGTTTAGGCCTAACCTTTTCCCTGATTAGCCACAAGTAGGGGATTGGGGGAAAAAAGAGGGGATCTTTCACGACCTGACCATGTGTTATGTTTGTAAGCACTTTTCTAATATTTTCTATCCAGTGTCAGTTGAAAAAGGGTGTGAGATACACCGAAACTGTTCTGAATTAAATTGTCTTCGGAGAATGTGGTTTAATTCCTCATCTTTTCTTGCAATATTGCATTAATTTTCATCATATATAAATATATATATATATATATATATATAT